>JBAKBP010024298.1:0-35441 GCA_037953745.1 Lithodes maja
ATTATCTACCGCTTCATATTCTGAGAAAAAGCTAAGCAAATTTGTAAGCCAAGATCGCCCTGAGTGAATCTATGCTGAGATGAATAAATTAAGTTGAAATCACCTAGGTGATTTATAATTGTAATAGCAGCTTTCTTATTATTGATGTGAAACTAATGGGACAGAATTTAGAAGATGTTGACTTTTGTTTAACTAAATTTGAGAGCTTCCGGGATTCTGGAGCTAAGCCTGATTCTAATGAATTGTTATATAACATTATTAATGGATAACTTAATTCATTACTGCATGCTGTTAATACTCTAGCGTATACTTCATCTGGGCCTAGTGATTTCTTAAGTTTTAGTTTGTCCATGTTCTTAATTACGTCGTTTTTAGTGATATGAACAGCACTTAAAATGTTTTCTATACTGTCATTAAATACAGTACCTTGTGGACTTTGGTAAACTGGGTTAAATTGTCATTGATCAATAACGGACAGAAAACGTATTGAAGTATTGCACTTTTGTAACTCCTCATCATTGATCTCACCTAACGTAATTTTAAGGGGACCTATTATATCTTTAACTTTTGATTGATACAATTTGTAAAATGTCTTAGGGTTATATTTTAATTCATTAGCTACCTTGATTTCATAATTTATGTTTGTCTGTTAATTTAATTATGACCTGCCTTTATAGGGTCTGAAAGTATCCAAGTAAGTTATTTTTCCCTTTGCATATATTTCTATATAGTTTTCTTCCTTTACCTATTAAATCCAAGAGTATGTTATTTATCCAATTTGGTTGGGTCTTTATTGATATAAATGTCCTTTTCGGAAAATATTTGCCTTGTGCATTGTGTAATGCAGCGATAAACCTACTATAACTAGACTAACTGTTTAGGGCCTTTTTTGACCTTCGCTGGCTGACACCTGGGTTACACTGACCTTGGTGTAGTACCTGGGCTTCATTAATGTTTCGACCAGAGGTATTTCCATAAGGGATCCTTTTAACCCACTAAAATAAGCCTTCCTAAAATCAGATATATAATTTGTCTTCATCTTCCCATTTCAATTTATGTTAAAATATATTGATTTGTGATCACGGTTAGTCTGCTTCCTAGCTTTTCTACAATATCTACAATTTTCGCAATACATAGTGTAAAAATATGCCGAATATACCACTTCCGCCCAAAAAAAAGAACAACAAAATCATAAGAAATCAGACAAATTATAAGAAATGAATGCCAAATTAATTCAATAATTGCTTAATGCTATGTGATGAATATGACTATATTAATGAAAATCGCTTGGACATTTCTATGTTTTTGATAATAACAAATAACTTACAAAATGAAGAAGCACTAATATAAACAAATACAAAAAAATACTGAAGGATTCCTGAGGTGACTGGGTTACTGGGCGAGCGATGATGGACGGATAATGGGTAGGAGTCACAGCCTGCCAGGCCACCCACGACGAGAGCTGTGAAAACAATATAAATGGGTCAAGTTTGGTACCATCTTCAAAAGATATAAACATTTAAAATAATATGTCTGGGGGTACCATATTTATGCAGGGACTTAGCTGAAATTGCACATGCCTTTTCAAAAAAGACCCCAACATACCCTTAACAAACAAAGACCCCAACATACCCTTAACAAACAAAACTTGAAATCAGAAACAAGAATTACACCAACATAAATTACGTAAAGATAAGATTCAGAGGGCCGACGTTTTACTATGATTTTGTCATAGATAAAATGCATAACTCTCCTAATATCCGATTAATATTGATTAGACTCACCATGTAAATATTAACATACCTTATGAACAAGAACACATTTGCTTAGGGTTTTTACCTAATGGTGCCCACACACCGACCGATGGCACACCTGACACAACATTTACATTGCAGTTGCTGGGACACATATGAGACCTCATGTGCTTTTTTGTCTTGATTGCTGAGGTAGGGAGGTGTGGGGTTCAATGGGAGATTGAATGTGTGCCTTATGACAGCTATTAGCTCCCGTGGCAGTGTCCGCAGAATATGGACACAGGTGTTTGGCGGCCTTATATATAACTCTTATCCTGCTCAGGGTTCTGGCTGTACACATTGGCCTGCAAGTAGTTGAACCGCACAGGTGGTTGAATGTGTCCACGCCCTCATTCGTCAAGTTGAATAACATTTGTATATCAGTCTTATTCGACTCAATCTGGTTGGATTTGTGGTGAATGGTGGACAACAACTGCTCCCTCTTGGTCTTTACTCGCACGGGGCTTGCTGACCTTCCCGCCCTCAGCCCATTCCGACTAGAAAATCCCGCCCGCTCAGCTAGCTCCTTCCCGCCCGAATATTGTGGGCGGGAGGAGCCAAGCAATCAATCCTTCTATGGCTGATTCCGCCCTCTAAGATTAGACCGTCCCGCCCGTTTGTAAAGTTCACCTATACCTTGAACTGTTCTTACCG
Source organism: Lithodes maja (assembly GCA_037953745.1). Taxonomy (NCBI): domain Eukaryota; kingdom Metazoa; phylum Arthropoda; class Malacostraca; order Decapoda; family Lithodidae; genus Lithodes; species Lithodes maja. The sequence goes on from JBAKBP010024298.1 coordinate 2,448, forward strand.
AAATGTGCAATGAAAAAGCCTGTAGCCTTGAAATTCCTGATTGTATCTAACCTTGTGTGTATATATATATATATATATATATATATATATATATGTATATATATGTAATAATAATAAAAATAATTAATAAATAATAAACGGTTTATTAAAGAATGGCAGCCTCATGAGCTGAAAATACACATTTTAAAATTTTAGTGGATGAACATGAGATGTACAGATATGAAACTGGTAAGCTCAGTTTACAATGTGTGAGTATAATATACTTTACATTAAACAAATAAATTAATACAATAATTATGCTAGTGCAAAATACAAATTATCATAAATTAACCATGAGAGTAAGTGATTTACAGTGCATATACAGTACACATTTATTTTACTTATATATACAGAACATACATATATACACATACTTACACACATACATACGCATATATATACATACATATATAAGAACATAAGAACATGCAGTAAGTGTGCACATGCCCGTATACATAAACGCTCACGTATGCAAACAAACATACATACATACAAAAACTGTTCTGGTAGGGTCAGGTGAGGCTAATAATGGGAGTTAAATCCTTGGGAGATTAAATGAGGGAATTGGAAAAGGGTTAATGGGGCAACGGACTGTAGGTCAGGTAAAGCCAATTAGAATGGAATTTCAAACGTCGGAAGAGATCAAATGAGGAGTTTGAAAAGGGTAAAGGAGAAACAGCCTACGGGTCCGTACAGGTAGGGTCAGGTAAAGCCTACTACAATGGGAGGTAATCCTCGGTAGAGAACAAAAGAAGGATATAAAATAAGTAGAGACAGCTTGGGGGAATTATAGTATATGGGACATACTTTAGTGTAGGTGTGTGTGTGTGTGTAATAGAATACTCTCAGCCGGGCTCGAGCCTCGAACCACAAACAGTATACACTATAGACACATACATATATAGATAATTAACGCATACATACATACACATATACGCACACATACATACACATATACTGTACATACATAAATGCACATATACATATATACACATATACATAAACAAACTCAAGCAAATACATACATATATTCTAATACACACATGCACACACACTTATGCATACATTATTAAAGGTGGGCGCGTATATATGGTGTGACAGGCCGTCATTACACATTATTAACCCTTCTTTAGCGGCGCGCATCATATGTCGAGTGAAAGAAATTTGGACTATGTGGCGGCTCACAACATAAGTCGTGTGGCATTTTCAGCACGTAATGTTGCTGAGAGAGAGAGACAAGAGGTGGCAGAAGAGTAGCGAGCGTATGACTGCTCCAGACCACCGCGGTGGACCAACTAATATGAATCCCACCCTCCTCCACCCTCTCACACTCGCTACACAGTGAATTGTTTAGGGAAAGTACCGAATTACATGGTTTTTGCACTCGTGTTGCGCGATTGTTGCAAGAGAACTAGCGGTCATACAATGATCGTTGGGGTGTCATTGGAAAGCTCTGTTTATGCCCTTTCAGGGATAGATACTTATTTTACGCTCTGGGTCTTATTTAGGCATGAAAATGATCACGTAAACAGCCCTATTTTGGGTAAAAACACCCCGCTGGTGGCTACATATTATTTACCGCTTAGGCCGCTCGTTAGGTGTTAATAATATTTACAATGGTTGGGATAGGACTATTTTTGTATCTGTCAGTTCTTGCCCTTATTGGTTGGAGTGTGTTGAAGTGACGAGCTGCACGTGTTGGTCTAGGGGCGTCTGGTGGAAGTAAGTTTCTGTGTCGTGGGTGAACAAGCAGCTTAGATGCAAATTGCTTGAGTGTGTTGTAGTGGTGGATTGAAAGTGCAGGTATGCTAAGGGTGGTGAGAGCTTCCTCGTTCCCTGGATGATCCTGCATGCCCTCTTCTGCACTCTCTCCAATTGACGTTGTTGTGTCAGGGTTAGAGAGGAGGACCAGGCGGGAGAGGCATAGGTGGGGTTAGGGAGTATGAAGATGTTATAATTATACTCTTCAACTCATTCTCCGGCACCCCCAGGGATCTCAGCCGCCTTAGCATAAACAACTTGTATGTGGCGGTCCTGACTGTGGTAGACACATGTTTCTTCCAGTTCAGCTTGTTGTCCACAGTGATTCCGAGGAGTTTGGTGGACTCAACAAGCTGAAGGGGATGAGGACCAATTGTGACAGTGGGTGGAGGAAGGTCGGTAACGGAGGTGTTGATGTGCATGACCACTGTCTTGTCATGATTGATGGTCACATGATTGTCTGTGTTCCAGGCTTGAAGACGGTCGAGGATGTCCTGTAGGGGGTCATAGTAGGGGAGGTGTTATCGACAGTAATGCCGACTGTCGAGTCGTCCACGTACTTCCAGTGGAATGGGGTGTCCTTTAGGGCATCACTGATCAAGATGAGGAACAATAGAGGCCCCATCTTTGTGCCCTGTGGGACTCCACATGTGATGTCTAGGAAGGTGGAGATGAAGCCTTGATATCGCACTGCTTGCCGTCTGTCACTAAGGAAGTCGGTCAACCACGCAACCAGGGTAGGATGTAGCCCCAACTTTATGGCCTTGTTGATGATGATGGTGTGGTCAACAAGGTCAAATGCTTTCCTAAAGTCAATAAAGGCAAGAGGGAGGGAAGTCTTTCTCTTCTCAAGATTTGTGTATATATAATCTAGGAAGCAAATAAGACAGTGAGTGGTGGAGGAGGTTTTTACGTTGCCAAACTGTTGGGCATCTATTAAGTGATGGATTTGTGAGTAAGCCCAGGTGAATACAAAGTCCTCACAGATTAGACTAGGGATGGGCGTGTGTGTGTGTGTGTAATTTAATGATGTGTTTTAATCTAATCGTCACTCATATACACAAGGTTATAATGCAATCACGAATTTCAAGGTTACAGGATTTTGAATCGTACATTTGGGCAAGATCAGCTGAGGTTGTGTGAACCATACAAATGGGCGGGACGGTCTAATCTTAGAGGGCGGAATCAGCCAAGGAAGGGTTGATTGTTTGGCTCTTCCTGCCCTCAACATTCGGCCGGGAAGGACCTAGCTGAGCGGGCGGGATCTTCTAGTTGGAATGGTCTGAGGGCGGGAAAGCCCTGCTCCCCTTGCACGGTGGAACTGGAGAGTAATCTGATCTTCATAATTAAAGACGGCCACCGACTAACCCATGCCCATCTTATGGTCAAGACTCGGTTGGGTAACTAAAGCTTCTGCCGTATTGTCTTCACCAATTCCAGGCTAGACTTCCGTAGATATAATTGCCAAAGGGAGAGATGTGAACCAATAATTGGTGGTAACCTTAAGGCCACATCGCCAAGATAGGACTGTCAAAGTGCTGGCGAAATACTCGCCTGGAGTGACGGTTCTCTCCAGGTAAACTGTCCTCTTGACCAGGAAGGCATGGTGTTACACACGTAGTAGGAGTTGGTGTCACAGATCACAACCAGCTTTAGGTCATACCTAAAGAAAGAAGAGAATAACTGGTAAATACACTATATGTCAACACCGGAAATAACAGGTATTTGGACAGCAAGTAACAAGTAAGTCAAAACAGGAAACAAGAAGGACGTAAATTTAGTAACAAGTAAGTCAAAACAAGAAACAAGAAGAAAGTAAATTTAGTAAACTGTGTAAATGCAGGTGTATGTATAAATAAATATATATATATATATAGGTCGGCAACCCATCTAGGGGAGAAAACCTTATACAAATCCGGGTGGATGGGACTAGTCAGCCTTGGTCGGCAACCTGTCTAGGGGAGTAAACCTTATACAAATCCGTACTGCTCCCCTAAGGGTGAAGCAGGTTAATGGATGAGCTAACCGCGCACCACTGTAGAAAAATAGCACTAACAATATACATAGAGGGCCTCTGAGTCAGACGGATCCTAAGACTTCCCTAGTGGTTAAGGCCCCATTAATTGTTCTTTCCATTCATATATGCATAGCCTACGTGAGTTGCAGTTGGGATGTGTGTACATGCTTAGATTGATATGCAGGATTCGAAGTTGCATAATAAATCGTAGGCAGTGTCCACCATCCTTTAACTGTCTTCGTGGTGCAATGCATGGGGTGTTGATTTTCGGTGTGAGCGTCCTGGGTTCGAGTCCACGGACTGCCACATGTGTTTGTAAATTTCATTAATCGATTTTAGGAGTATGGTTGGTTGTTGGAAGGAACATAATAATTGATATTGGTTCAGGGGTAATTTATCGAGATGACTTCCCTAGTGGTTAAGGCCCCATTAATTGCGCTTTCCATTCACATATGCATAACCTACGTGAGTTGCAGTTGGGATGCGTGTACATGCTTAGATTGTTATGCAGGATTCGAAGTTGCATAATAAATCGTAGGCAGTGTCCACCATTCTTTAACTGTCTTCGTGGTGCGATGCATGGGGTGTTGATTTTCGGTGTGAGCGTCCTGGGTTCGAGTCCACGACTGCCACATGTGTTTGTAAATTTCATTAGTCGATTTTAGGAGTATGATTCGTTGTTGGAATGAACATAATAATTGATATTGGTTCAGGGGTAATTTATCGAGAGGACTTCCCTAGTGGTTAAGGCCCCATTAATCGCTCTTTCCATTCACATATGCATAGCCTACGTGAGTTGCAGTTGGGATGTGTGTACATGCTTAGATTGATATGCAGGATTCGAAGTTGCATAATAAATCGTAGGCAGTGTCCACGATCCTTTAACTGTCTTCGTGGTGCGATGCATGGGGTGTTGATTTTCGGAGTGAGCATCCTGGATTCGAGTCCACGGACTGCTACATGTGTTTGTAAATTTCATTAATCGATTTTAGGAGTATGGTTGGTTGTTGGAAGGAACATAATAATTGATATTGGTTCAGGGGTAACTTATCGAGAGGACTTCCCTAGTGGTTAAGGCCCCATTAATTGCTCTTTCCATTCACATATGCATAGCCTACGTGAGTTGCAGTTGGGATGTGTGTACATGCTTAGATTGATATGCAGGATTCGAAGTTACATAATATATCGTAGGCAGTGTCCACCATCCTTTAACTGTCTTCGTGGTGCGATGCATGGGGTGTTGATTTTCGGTGTGAGCGTCCTGGGTTCGAGTCCACAGACTGCCACATGTGTTTGTAAATTTCATTAATCGATTTTAGGAGTATGGTTGGTTGTTGGAAGGAACATAATAATTGATATTGGTTCAGGGGTAATTTATCGAGAGGACTTCCCTAGTGGTTAAGGCCCCATTAATTGCTCTTTCCATTCACATATGCATAGCCTACGTGAGTTGCAGTTGGGATGTGTGTACATGCTTAGATTGATATGCAGGATTCGAAGTTGCATAATAAATCGTAGGCAGTGTCCACCATCCTTTAACTGTCTTCGTGGTGCGATGCATGTGGTGTTGATTTTCGGTGTGAGCGTCCTGGGTTCGAGTCCACGGACTGCCACATGTGTTTGTAAATTTCATTAATCGATTTTAGGAATATGGTTGGTTGTTGGAAGGAACATAATAATTGATATTGGTTCAGGGGTAATTTATCGAGAAGACTTCCCTAGTGGTTAAGGCGCCATTAATTGTTCTTTCCATTCACATATGCATAGCCTACGTGAGTTGCAGTTGGGATGTGTGTACAAGCTTAGATTGATATGCAGGATTCGAAGTTGCATAATATATCGTAGGCAGTGTCCACCATCCTTTAACTCTCTTCGTGGTGCGATGCATGGGGTGTTGATTTTCGGTGTGAACGTCCTGGGTTCGAGTCCACGGACTGCCACATGTGTTTGTAAATTTTATTAATCGATTTTAGGAGTATGGTTGGTTGTTGGAAGGAACATAATAATTGAGTGGTCAATCCTGTAAGTCCTTCAGTAAACTTGCTCGGGTTGTCCTCACAGGGGTTAGGTCTGCTTGGGGGCGTTTTGTGTATGGCCACCCTTGTAAAGAGGATTAAGGCATCCGGCAATAGATAAATAGATGTATGTATATATATATATATATATATATTGAGAATATATCACAAATACACGTGATCCCCACTGAGAGACTAGAAACATATATATATATATATATATATATATATATATATATATAAGTAAAAATATTTCCACACCAATAGAAGTGTAGAATATGATAGGTTCACTGAACAAATTTTAAAGATATATACATGCGGTCAATTATTATTAAATTTCAGAACATGCTAGAAAATATCGTAGAAGTATTTAATAAAAAGTACATCCGAGTATCCTTTAAGATAGCTCGAACTGTAGGATTAAAATATAATAGCGTGTAATGCTAAATTTAAAAAAATTCACAGACGTTTATTGTCAGTTAAAATATGAATAAATGCATTTCTCTACTTTCGTAAATCTTCAGTATTAAAATAGGAGTGGCTGGTTCCAAAGTTATGGATGTGTGTCCTCACTCATGCGTGGATTACCAGGTACTGGTTCTTACGGCAATAGTTTTGTTTTAAGTTACCTGTGTTTTTTTTTATTATCATCGTAAATTATTTCAAAATTTAGTCTTCCTTCAGTGTTTCGAGCTAGGTGTATTAATTTCTATTCAACCGAGGTTTGAATTTATTTATGAAGTAACTCTTTGTTTTTTCTCAGAGTAATGTTATCTTTTTTGACCTTATAAAATGGCATGATGTTAAAATTAGGAGATATATTTTTAGCACAGTCAGAGATGTGTTGGCTTACATAAAGCCCTTCATTGTGTCTTACGTGATCTCTGTGAAGGTTTGTTCGAAGTCTAAGATTCGAAGTTTCGCCAATATAGATGGAATTGCAGCCATAGCAACGAATTTCATAAATACAATTGAGTGTCGAACAATTTATATCATGATTAATCTTAAATATGTAGTTCGTATTAACAAATTTGAATTGACTGCCCTCTATAATCTGTGTGCATAATAAGCATCTTGAGTTACCACACTTTGCCACTCCTGGGTTCGCTACGGTATCGAATCTTGCTTTTGTTAGTAAGTGTTTTAGATTGCTGGGTTGTATTTTAGATTTAATTAAGGAAACCTCTTTAAACATATGTTCAGTTTCCTGTGACGTTTGTAATACATTAAAGGCTGATTTTTGTAATTAAATTTGTCATTGTAGTTTGGATTGTATGTTATGTATGGTATTTGATTGCACGTATCATCAACTGTTATGTCTGTAGTTCGTAGTTCGCTTATGGGGATCTGTTTAGCACGATTTATACCACCCTCTATTAGGCCTTTAGGATATTTACGGTCTAAAAGAAAGCCTTGTAATTCACCTAATCTTTTATCTCTTAGTTTAGTTTCTGAAACAATGGTACAGATTATGCGTGGTAGGTTGAAAGGGATATTATTTTGTACATGCCTTGGGTGGTTTGAATTATATTCTAGATACTGCTTTGTGTCCGTAGCTTTATAGTGAATGTCTGTTATTAAATCTATAAAACAACCCAGCAATCTAAAACACTCAAAGCAAGATTCGATACCGTAGCGAACCCAGGAGTGGCAAAGTGTGGTAACTCAAGATGCTTGTTATGCACACAGATTACAAAGAGCAGTCAATTCAAATTTGTTGATACGAACTACATAATTATTTAAGATTAATCATGATATAAATTGTTCGACACTCAATTGTATTTATGTGATTCGTTGCAATGGCTGCAATTCCATCTATATTGGCGAAACTTGGAATCTTAGACTTCGAACAAAACTTCACAGAGATCACGTAAGACACAATGAAGGGCTTTATGTAAACCAACACATCTCTGAATGTGCTCAAAATATATCTCCTAATTTTAACATCATGCCATTTTATAAGGTCAAAAAAGAAAACATTACTCTGAGAAAAACAAAGAGTTACTTCATAAATAAATTCAAACCTCGGTTGAATAGAAATTAATACACGTAGCTCGAAACACTGAAGGAAGACTAAATTTTGAAATAATTTACGATAATAATAAAAAAAACACAGGTAACTTAAAACAAAACTATTGCCGTAACTTCCGTAAGAACCAATGACTGCTAATCCACGCATGAGTGAGGACACACATCCCTAACTTTGGAATCAGCAACTCATATTTTAATACTGAAGATCTACAAAAGTAGAGAAATGCATTTACTCAGATTTTAACTGACAATAAACGTCTGTGAAAATGTTTAATTTAGCATTAAACGCTATTATATTTTAATCCTACAGTTCGAGCCGTCTAACAAGATTCTCGGACTTCCTTCTTTCTTTCACTGGCATTTAACGTCTGTGTTCTTTATAAAATTACCTTAAGCATGTTATATTTTAAATTATATCAACATCTGTATTTTAAACCGTACAATTCGAGCTATCTAAAAGGATACTCGGATGAACTTTTTTTAAAATACTTCTACGATATTTTCTAGCATGTTCTGACATTTAATAATAATTGACCGCATGTATAATATCTTTAAAATGTGTACAGTGAACCTATCATTTTCTACACTTCTTTTGGTGTGGAAATATTTTTACTTATACTCGTACCACAAGAGTCTCGTTTTTGCATATTTTATATATATATATATATATATATATATATATATATATATATATATATATATATATATATATATATGAAATCGTTGTTCTGTCATAACGCAGCAGTAGTAAGGTGCCCCATCCAATAATTGACCATATATTTTTAAAGGTGGGAGGTGATTTTCTTTACCCCTGTCAGTATCAATAACCTCAGGGGTGCCTTCATTTTTATTAATTCCAGGGGTCTTAGAATGTAGGCCTCCTGATCATTGAAGTTTTCAGACAAAATCTTGATCTTGTTGTTCAAGTGAATGAAAACACTGAGCATCATTGTGTCATCCTAAATTGCAGATATATAGTCGGCAGAAGTGATGGCTATATTTTTGGGTGTGGTGTTACTTCACATCACGACCCTCTCTTACACATGAAGCTGGGTAGTGCTTGGTTTGAAGTCCTAAGCCACCACACACTTGTCCTTGGCGTGTATAACCTCAGTGTCCACCACTTTTATAGGGTCGCCTGTGGCACATTGTAGGTATTCTCGCCTCCTTTTTATGCTTCTTGACTCAGCAAAGCTGAGATATTCTTCCAAACGTTCTTAAGGTTCCTGGTGAGGTGAGTCGTAATGGTGTGGGGATGGTATGCGAGACGTGTGGGAGGTCCAAATTGAGGGGGACAAGTCTGGCAGGTAGCGGGTCATCTAATTCATCTTCATTGGTCGGAGATCTGCCTTTGTCAGTAGAATTCTTCCTACTGCCTTTTGGTCTGGTAGTAGCAATATAAGGGCGGCAGTGGTGGGCGACTTGTGATAAGAGAGGCGTTAGAAAGCTCTTCATCGAGGTAGCCGAGTGTGTCTACTTGTGAGTCAGGGGTACCTTTCCAATTTGCACTTTGTTTTCTTGTATAGAAGGAAAAATCCCTTTTCAAACTCGGTGGAGTAAACCTCATGGTGCGTAGTATAAGTGTGGAAGTTGTTGGCGCAACAGAGAGTTAGGTACAGGTGGCTGGAGGCGATGGTGAGATGGTTTGGACGGTGCCAGGTGGGTCGGAGAGTACCAGATTAGGATCCTTGGTAGCACCCTTAATGGCGTTGTCCTGAGTGCTGTCAAATTCTGCTTTATCCAGTTTTGGATCACCTCCATTACTAGCTTGGTTCTCTAACTCTGCCAAAACATCGATAATTTTGTCTTGAGACAAATATGTGCTTGCCATGGAGAAATCTGAAACAATGGAAAGATGGGAACTTTAGAACAAAAAATTGTGGATGCAACAGGGGGCATTTCTTATAGTGGGAGCTTCTAGAGAAATCTTCTGGCTAAGTCGTCTATGAGCTAACTCGGCCAAAACACCGAGAATTTTGTCTTGAGTCAAATTGTTTGCTCATCTTGGTGAACTCTGAAGCAATGGCAAAATGGTATCTTTATAAAAACAAATTGCGGAGGCGACAAGTTATAACACTGGGAAAATCTGATTGTGGAAACATCTAGAGAAATATTCTGGCTAAGCTGTCTATGAATATCATACAGTATATATATATATATATATAATAATATATATATATATATATATATATATATATATTAGTATGTTCCCTCCACCAACTGACTTTACTCCTAAACTCAATTAATGAAATCAACAAATACATCTGGCAGTCCAGGGATTCCAACCTAGGATGCTCACACCGAAATTCAGTGCATTTATCCATTGCAATTCAGTGCATTTATATATTGCGCTACGAAGACAGTTATATATATATATATATATATATACTGTATACAGTATATATATTTATATATATATATATATATATATATATATATATATATATATATAGAGAGAGAGAGAGAGAGGAAATGTTTTGTTACTATATGTACATTTTTGCAAATACTTAAAATTCACTCACCAATTATGTTTGTGCCACAGCGAGATTCATGGATGCCAGAGCGAGCGAGAGATTAGCGGTAGATTCCTTTACATGGCTCGAGACAGAGCCATCTGACTCCTTGGAGGTTGAATGCCACTCCCAATGCTACTCACCAGCGCAGTACCCAAAAAACCCACTTTTGCACAGCCCCCCGCCCGCCCCCCCCCCCCCTCCCCCCTTCCCCTGACACTAATTTGATTCTGCCAATTTAAACTTGAAACATACAGTATATCATCCAAAAATGCATACATTCTATATCCCAGATGCCTTCCTGATATCCTCCCATGACATGAATAGTATAAAGATGAGACAGTAATAAAATGTGTCCTGTTATACTGCTGAGCCACACAGGTAGGCCTATTACATTGCAGGTCTTCATTAACGTCCGAGTGATACGGAACAGTACGGTGGGAGCTTGTTTAGTTCACTCCATGGCCCTTGTCACAGAAGGTTACTAATGCCCCTTTCCCACTGGTGAGACAAGTCACGATTTTCGTCGTCGAAACCAATAAATTGGCACATTCGTGACATGTCTCAACACCTCTCATAAAAAATCGTTTGACTATCAAGGCCTCTCAGGCCTCGCAAGGGCCCTCGCGGTGTCGTCGCACAATGTTCGCACAGTTCAAAATTTTGGACGAGGACTCACGATGATCGGTTACCCTCGCAAGCATCGTCGAGCATCGCCGAAGGGTTTCTGCGATCATCTGCGACATCGACGAGACATCGCGGCGGATGGTTTCGCACAAAAAAACTTTTGCAACGCTGCATGGATACTCACCCATACTCACCGTCACCGATGCTCTCAGATGTTCCGGGAACATCGACGATGCCAAAGAGCACCTTCGGCCGATGCTCTCAGATGTTCCGGGAACATCGACGATGCCAAAGAGCACCTTCGGTAGGTGGGTAAACAAAAATGATTAAGCTAGTGAGATATTTTTCACCTAGGTGAAATTCCACATATTGTTATTTTTGTTGTTGTTGTTGATGAAATCTTATAGAATAACCTTTCATCTTGCCGTTCATGAAAACAAAACAATATAAAAAACACTTATTATTGGTGAAAACCGACAGTTAATATTTTGCTGCGGAATGGATTCTATAAGAGCGAAAAACTATCGTTATAGATTTATTTCTATAAAATCCAATAATGATGATAGAATAATCTAAACACCGCCATCATGTTCAGCGGACATATATAATTATGTATTTTTGTTTTGAGAGTAAGCTAAATTTTTATATTTTTCGATAGAAAAATGTCTCCGGCGAAGCCGGATTTCTCCATACAGTGCTGGCTCCCTATCGCTCGCCAGGAAAAGATCGACACCTGGATGGGGATAAACGTCTTAAAACAGTAGGCTGAACGGGGCCGAACGGATACAAGGCAAAGAGAGAGCGAGAGAAATAGAAAACAAATAAAAAAACGAGGAGAGGGAGAGAAAGATAAAACAACAAACAGCAGGTGGGCTCAATGTTTGCGTTACGGCTTAACAATTGAGCCCACCTCGCTTTTTTTAGTTTACTCTTTCTCTCTCTCTCTCTCTCCTCTTTTTTTTTTTTTTTCTATTTCTCTCCCTCTCTCTTTGCCTTGTATCTGTTCGTCCCCGTTCAGCCTACTGTTTTAAGACTTTTACCCCCATCCAGGTTTCAATATTTTCCTGGTGAGCGGTAGCGAGCCAACATATATATTTTTTGTTTTGAGAGCAAGCTAAATTTTTACATTATTTGATAGAAAAATGTCTCCGGCGAAGCATTGCCAACCTCCGAATTAAAGGGAGATGGGTCGTTTTTCTGGTCCCCTTTCTTCTTCATGGTTAACCCCATTAGTTTTCATATTTTATGACGTTCGGCCCATTAGTTTGGCGTGATATGCTAATTACACTCTGCAATTAGCACATTCACGTTACATTCGCTCAGCTGCGCACACCTCGCCGATCTCGCCGATCTCGCCGATGTATGTGCGATGCCAACGCCGATTATCGACGATGAATTGCAAGAATTTGTGCCTTTAAAAAAAGCCTCGCAGAGGTTCATCGGCGAAACATCGCTCAATTCCCTGATAACATCGCCGATGCCGGCGATTGCGTCGCCGGCATCGGCAACATCTTCGCCCAGTATAATTTGTCATCTGTTTCTAACGTCGAAATCGTGAAGGTCGCACGTATTCTTGCGAATTTGACAAAACGAAGGCATCGGCGACGAAAATCGTGACTTGTCTCACCAGTGGGAAAGGGGCATAAGGATCTCACGCCACCCCCACATTTACATTGGCGACATCTGGATTCGAAGGCTTGGGAGACCTGGACAGTACCTTTTCAACTAGTACCAGACCACCAACCCCATAGGTGACTTCACAACAATCCACTTTACATAGGAACCTAGAGTTAGTTGAGTTAGAATTAGAGTTAGAGTTATAGTAAGAGTTATCGGAGGATGAAATCTGTGGTAAACTAGAAAATAAGCAGTTAGCCTGAGGTACCAAATTGAATCACTCAATCAAGTTACCCAAGTGGAGAAAGGCACTGCTGTCAAGAGCAGCCAAGCATGAACCCCCAAACTTTTTCAATACAGTAATCGTGCTTCACAAGATAATATTATAATATGCTGGTTTCTGTGGAGTAATTCAAAGGAAAAATTTAAGTTAATGATTGAAGAAGAGGATAATGTAATGTGACAGTGGTCAAAGAGAAACTCAATGATGGAGTAGAAATTAAAATCTGTCCCTAGACCCTCATTCCGTTCTTTAAAAATGTCGGCAAAGAGCATTGTATTAATGAACCATATGACGTATTGCACATACCTCATCACGCCAGAAATGCTCAAGCACACAACAGAACAATATATTTGATGTGAGAGACAATAATTGTACATGTATTCCTTGTAAATGAGGAAAATATTGACACATTCAAAGGACTATTGTAGATATTATTGTTTGGTGTGTCTGCTGAAAATGATTGTTTATCTACAAATGGAGACATGGAAGCTCCAGTGTTTAGTAAAAGAATGAGAAAGGACAGAATTTGATCCATCAACAGATACCAGCACCTTGTCGATAACAAGTTAGTTGACTCGCACATACAGAATAGGCAAAGTATTACCATTGCTTGAAATGTTTCTCGTAAATTATCTGCAGGTTTGTATTTGTGATGGTTTATTATGTTGAGCATTATTATTATTATCATCATCATCATCATCTGTATTATTGTTATTATTATTATTGTTATTATTATTATTATTATTATTTGTATTATTCATTGATTAATTGTTTTGTTTCAGTAAAGATAAAGGCATGTTTCCTTATCGTGCTCCTTGGAGGCCGTCATCCCTATGCCCGCCTTTCAACACACTCTCATCCCTATTCTTTCCAACTCTCTAACACATGAGTTGACCGATGTCCCAGTCTTCCTTATATTCAACAAGTAAACTCGAACTCTCTCTCTCAATCTGTATTTCCCTCATCCTATGACTTAAACTGCTTCCACCTCCGTTTGTCTAGACATTTTAACTCTAACGTTACTTAAATTTGGCTCACTCTTTCAGCTTTGGTGTAGCCACTTGTTGCAGGCAGCTTTTCCTTTCGTTTCCTTCATACAAATCGAATCAGATAAACATAGTAGACCTAATCTTAACTTTTGAAACAAATCACCAAATGCCAGAATTAATGAATATGAGGTTGAGGAATGAAGATGCTGTCCTCCAAAAAAACTCAGTACCATCGAACAATATAATATACAGTACAGTAGACTTGTACATTCACAATATCAAGAGTAATTATACCTATACCTGTTGCCATAATAAAGACGTGAGTGTCACATCCGATGGTTTGTGAGAGTCTTATCTTCCCCAGTATGTTGTCGGGGAAAAATAACTGTATATTGTGTGTTTAATTATGCTGTATGTACCTGTATGTAGAGTATGTATGTAATATATCTATGTATGTACGAATGGTATTGTTTTGTATTTTATTAATTTTGTGTTCTATGTGGATGAGGTAGACAAAAGGCAAAACTGCCTGTGACGAGTGCCTCCACCAGAGTTGAAGAGTGACAGGGCCAAAATCAAGGAATGTTCGACCCAAAATGCCTGGACACACGGAGTTTGAAGCAATTTTAGACATAGTATGAGGGAAAGGTGGATTTTGGGAGAGAGTTCAAGAGCTCAGCTGTTGAATAGAAGAAAGATTGGGAATATCGTTTCACTCTTGGGTTGGAGAGTTTCACAGAGTAAGGGTGGGATTGCGTTGCAAGACAGGTTCTACGTACCCTACGCAGAGGAGGTGGTATACAGTACATTAAGAGAGCTCGAAGGAACACTGATTATTGTAAAAGCGATAGAATGGTGTAAGAGATGCAACATTGCAGCGAAGAGAGAGATTGCAGAGAATCGGTGAATGGACGGGAGTTAACGAAACGAAAGGCTTTCTTCTCTGCGTTGTCTAGAAGTGCTGTGTGAGAGGATCCTCCTAACACACATGAATAATATCGAATACATGGACGCACTGTACAGAGCAAGAAGATGCGCAGGGGTAAAGAACTCCCTGTAATGACCTTAATTGTTAGAACAGTATTTATGAAACACTAAACACAATAGCATCAATGCTAATAAAGCTGTACATTGATAGAATACTGCAGTACGGTATGTTGCTATGAATCGTTGGTATATGTAGACCCTGAGTTCTGCTATATTATATTAAGCTACATGATCGTTTACACTTCCAATGATGCAGCCAAGATTAATCTCAATAAGTTTTATAGATCTCTAAACATCTATACATAAATTGAAAACAAAAACAAAATTGTTGAATGGATTCAGTTGTTCAAACGTTTTAAACTTTCATTATCAATGGATTTACTTCACTAAGACGAGTGGAGAAACTTGGTCTGTTCATTGTACTTTGCAGAACTATAGGATTTTCTTCTTAGCAAAGTGTATGAGAGAGAGAGAGAGTGAGTGAGAGGGAGTGTGTGTGTGCAGGGAAAAGAAGGACGGTTTTAGACGAGGTAACGGGCCGCTTGAGGCGAAGAGGGAATGAAGACGAAGAGCTGACGAGGGAACGGGTGTGTCTGTGTGTGTGTGTGTTGGAGGGGGGGGGGGGATATGTGTAGCCTATGTGTGTCTGTGTGTGTGTGTGGAAGGGGGGGGGGGAACTTGTGTGTAGCCTATATGTGTATGTGTCTGTGTCTGTGTGTGGGGTGGGGTGGGGGGGTAAGAGACTATGTGTAGCCTGTGTGTGTCGGTATCTGTGTCTGTGTGGGAGAGGGAAAGAGACTGTGTGTAGCATATTTGTGTCTGTGTCTGGGGGGAGAAGGAAAAAGACTGTGTGTGTAGCCTGTGTGTTTGTGTGTGTAGAGGGGTGGGGGTGGAACGAAAGATATTGTGTAACCTATGTGTGTCTGTGTCTGTTTGTGTGTGAAAGGAGGAAAGAGACTGTGTGTAACCTATTTGTGTATCTGTGTGAGAGAGAGCTTTTCATTGTCTGCTTCAAAGAAGGAACATACAGTGTGTGCTTTTGAATGAGAACGTGAGTGTATTTTGATGTTGTATAGTATATGTGTGACAAAAGAACCTCAAGTAAAGGATAGTGGCAAAAAAGAATAACACAGGAGAAGAAGGAGAGATAAGGAGATGAGAGAAGCAGAGCAGTTAAGCTGAGGACGAAATGTTGGTAGAAGGTCGATGTAGGAGAGGCGGTGGTGGAATAATAGTGGCCGATCCAACGCTTGGGGGCGTTGTTGTGCTGTTTTGCAGTTTATTCTAATTGGAGAATTTGATTTTGTCTATCATTTACCAGTATTATGCAATTTGCGCACCCTATGCCCCTTTCAAACGAAATAAAAAGCCCCACAAATCCACCCTTCAAGCTAAACAATGATCCATCATCCCCCTTCTCAAACCCCCCTTATAGATCAATTTGTTCATTTTGTGGGAAATGTAAATTACCAGCCGAGTGTAGATTCATCTAAATTGCAGGTTCGCCTTTCCTTGGCAGAATATTAATCAATATCTCAATTGGGCGAAAGTTTTTAAAATCAGAATTCTAATTAGGCGAAGCATCTTAAAAAAATACTAAGATCATTAAGGGAGGTCACTTGCTTTTTTTTTTATCTCTCTCTCATTTTCTCTCTTTCCCTGGCTTGTATCCATTCGGCCCCATTCAGTCAACCGTTTTAAGACGTTTATCCCCATCCATGTGTCAATTTCTTCCTGGCGAGTAATAGCGAGCCAGCATTGTATGGAGAAATCTGGTTTCGCCGGAGACATTTTTATATCGAAACATTTACAAATTTAGCTTGCTGTAAAAACAAACATATATATATATGTTGGCTTGCTACCGCTCGCCAGGAAAATATTGACACCTGGATGGGGGTAAAGGGTACTTCACACGGTCAGGAATGCGAGCTAGAATCACTAGGAGTAATGATTCCTGGGAATACGACCGCGAATGTCTGCAATTCCCCGTGCACTCACAACACCGTAGGAACCAGTGGGAGTGTACCTGCGAATCACTGGAAGTCACTTGGAATCACTGGGAATCACCATGAATCACCGGGATAAAACCAAGAATGAAGTGCGAGTTATTAAAAAGTTGAACATTTCGGATTACTGTAATATACGAGTCGATAGGAGTAATATAGGAATCACTGGGAATTAGATAGGAGTCACTGGGAGTCACCGAGCATCACTGGGATTTGTTAGGAATGAGATACGAGTATGCCAGGCATGGCCCCCATTGTGCACAGCCCCTATATAAGGGGCCCCCAAGCTGTGCCAAGCCACATGTACACTCATCACCGACCCACGGACACTATAACTACAGTCCTCTAATATCGTCATTAAGTATTATGACTGTATTCATACATCATTACAGACATAATATAATACGATAAGTCTGTATTATTATGTACCGTAAGGTCATAATATCAATGCTTACTATACTTTAAGAAACAAATATATTTAAACTATTAAATAGTTTATCTAAATAGTGGCTAGTTAATCCTTCCCACCTTCTTGTTTTCATTCGTTACCGAGTTCTGTAATATTTCATACGATTACCTAAAATAGGTAACACTTCTAGGTTGTGTTAGTATGCTTAGGTTAGGTCAGGGGAGT
This sequence comes from Lithodes maja, assembly GCA_037953745.1. Lineage (NCBI taxonomy): Eukaryota > Metazoa > Arthropoda > Malacostraca > Decapoda > Lithodidae > Lithodes > Lithodes maja. The sequence goes on from JBAKBP010024298.1 coordinate 19,967, forward strand.
TGCAGAACTTCTAGATTATTAACGGGCGACTACAACAGTCTCTAAACAACCAAGCCATGATTACGCTGGCTCAAAGTTTACCCCGGCGATTACAACGCCCCTCGAAGTAGTAATCCAAACTCCACTCTCCACCACCAAGCGAACTTGACATTTCACAACACATACAAACACGTCTCCATCACTCTCGTTATGTTAGGTAAGGGGAGTTGCAGAACTTGTAGACTACAAGTAGGGTATTGTAACATTGACCATACATTGTTCACATTATTAATTACCTCACCTACAGTAATTTCCTTCTCTACACACAATCACTGGGTGAATACAATGTCTTGTGTGAAATTGTACATCCACTGTGAGGCTCCAGGCATGTGTTTGACCCTATAATTGAAATTAATTTGTCCTCAAGTATGTCTCTTGTAGGCTATAACTACAGTCCTCTAATATGATCATTAAGTACAATGACTGTATTCATACATCATTACAGACATTAATATAATACGATAAGTCTGTATTATTATTATGTACCGTAAGGTCATGATGTCAATGCTTACTATACTTTACGAAACAAGTATATTTAAACTATTGTCTAAATAGTGGATAGTTAATCGTTCCCACCCTCTTATTTTCAGTCGTTTCCGAGTTCTGTAATACTTCATACGATTACCTAAAATAGGTAACACATATAGGTTGTGTTAGTTTGCTTAAGTTAGGTCAGGGGAGTTGCAGAACTTCTAGATTAGTAACCGGAGACTACAACGGCGCCTAAACAACCAAGCCATGATTACGCTGGCTCAAAGTTTACCCCGGCGACTACAACGCCCCTCAAAGTAGTAATCCAAACTCCACTCTCCACCACCAAGCGAACTTGACATTTCACAACACATACAAACACGTCTCCACCACTCTCGTTATGTTAGGTAAGGGGAGTTGTAGAACTTGTAGAGTACAAGTAGGGTATTGTAACATTGACCATACATTGTTCACATTATTTAATTACCTCAACTACCGTAATTTCCTTCTCTACACACAATCACTCGGTGAATACAATATCTTGTGGGAAATTGTACTTACACAGGTTAATACTAGGCCTATTTATAATGTTTGACCAAGAAAAGTTAACTACCCGTATACTGTATATTATACTTTCACGTGAGAAGTATTACAGGTTTATATGAATAATATATTTATTAAAGGGTACTTGACACAGTCAGGAATGCGAGCTAGAATCACTAGGAGTAGCTGAAAATTCGGATTCCTGGGCCTATTCGCGGTGAATAATCGATGACTCCTAGTGACTCTAGCGATATCCTAGTGATTCCTGTTAGACTCCCAGTGACTCCAAACCACTCGCGGGCGATTGGCCCTGTCCGACAAAATGTTCACCGTGTTTAAAGTTCTCGCCACGAATCGGACCATTCCCAGTGACTCCCAGTTGATTCCCAGTGATCCCCAGTGATTCCCCAGTGACTCTCAGTGAGTCCTGGTGATTCTCGGTGATTCGTATCTGATTCGCGGACAGGTTTCGATTTCAGTTTCAGTTCTCACCAGAATCACCAGGACTCACTGGGAGTCACTGGGAATCACTGGGAATGGTCCGATTCGCGGCGAGAACCTTAAACACGGTGAACATTTTGTTGGACAGGGCCAATTGGCCGGGACTGGTTTGGAGTCAACAGCAATCACTAGGATATCGCTAGACTCACTAGGAGTCATCGATTTTCACCGCGAATAAGCCCAGGAATCCGGATTTTCAGCTACTCCTAGTGATTCTAGCTCGCATTCCTGACTGTGTGAAGTATCCCTAAGCGTCTTAAAACAGTAAGCTGAATGGGGCCGAATGGATACAAGCCAGGGAAAGAGAGATAAGGAGAGAAAGATAAACAAAAGTCGGTGACCCCCCTTAAACTAATGGACACATAAAGCGGGTTCCAAAATAACCACCCACGGTTTCGGCGGAACAAAAACGAAGGCTAAAGAGGATAGACGAGGTGCTTAGAGAAGGAAGGGAGAAGGTGGAGAGAAAATGGAGAACATAGAATAATGAGTGGATAAAGTAAACAAAAAAGGGCACACTGTTAATAAATATAGTCTATAAAAAGTGTTCAAAAAAGTATATGAAATATTAGGGTATTCTTGTATAAGATGGGCATCAGTATATCTTTAAATGAGTAGATTATTTCAACAGCGAACCAAACAGGCACATGGAGAAGTTAAAAAAAATGTCAGAAGAGACGTTGGCCAGACATAGTCAATCATACATATACAGAGACGGTAATACAATATCAGAATAGATGTTGCTCAGCAGAGAAAATAAACAGACACAAAGAGATGAAAAAACAAAAAAACATGTCAGTATAGATGTTGCCCAGAGCCAAAAATATATAGACACATGGAAGGTAAGGCATAAGAGGAGGGGAAGGAAGGGTAAGTAGGAAGTACAGCAGGCAAAGCACAAGGAGGAAAGAGGACATTAGCCAGTGTCGTAAAATGAGACGCTGGAAGAATGAGCGAAATAAGAAGATACTGTAATGACACACACACACACAAAAGAGAGAGAGAGAGAGAGAGAGAGAATATTTGTACAATAGATACAGTAATATGGAATCGAACGTGGTTATTCTTTCCAGTTGAGTAACATCACACTTACTGTTTTGATATATAAGAGAGATAGAGAGTGTGTGTGTGTTTGTGTGTGACCGCAATCCCACCTATATGGTCCTGACTTACTACTAATCCACAGACTATACAGTATATATTATATACACTTCAATTACAATAACATAGAATAACAAAGCAATGGGAGAAATCTATTTGCCTATAACATCAAAGCTGTATCATTCTTCTATCTATCTATCTATTGCCTGACGCCGTGATCCCCGAAGGGGTGGCCACGAACGAACCGCCCCCATGCACCTCTGTCCCCAGTCAGTCGACGCCCCTCCCCCCAACCAGCACCGCCTTCATTCATGTAGTTCCTCACTCCATCCTTCCACCTCATATTCGGTCTACCTCTCCCCCTCTGTCCCTCCACCTCGCTCTCGTACACCCTCTTAGTCATTCTCTCGCTTTCCATACGTTCCATATGGCCGAACCATCTCAAGTTGTTCCTTTTCACACTTTCCAGCACATCTACCTCCACACCACACCTCCTTCTTACTTCCTCATTAGTCTGTCTATCCCTCCATGTCATTCCGCACGCACTCCTTAAGTAATTCATTTCCACTGCTCTCACTCTTGGTCTGAGTCTCTCAACCAACGTCCATGCTTCGCTTCCGTAAGTCAGTGTCGGGATTACCACACTGTCATGCAAGGACTTCTTCACTTCCATACTGACCACCCTATTTCTTGTTACTGCTTTTAGCGTTCCTACAACCCTCTTCCCCTGTTGTACCCTCTCCCGCACCTCTTCATCCATAGTCCCATCTTTACTCAACACACTGCCCAGATACTTAAAAGAGTTGACGATCTCCATAGCCTGACCGTTCAGCTTCATCTCACACTCTGTGACTTCACCCCTTTCGAAGACCATAACCTTGCTCTTCCCCGTATTTACCTTCAAATTCCGTTTTTCGCACACTGTTCCAAACTCATTTACCAGACCCTGCAACTCCCATTCATTATCACTCATCAGAACTGTATCATCCGCAAACAGCAGTATAGGTAGCTTCCACTCAATTCCCTCCCTTTTCAGCGATACACCAACATCCACTGCTCTTGATAGTATTTCTTTCATAACTCCATCCATATATACAGTAAACAACCACAGGGACATCACACACCCCTGTTTCAAACCAACATTCAGGTCAAAGAACTCGCTCTGCTCACTCTCCACACGTACTGCCGCCTTTGCACCCTCATACATGCTCTTCACTGCTTTCAGCAACTTGCCCTCTACTCCGTATATTCTAAGTACTTTCCACAAACCTTCTCTATCCACTCTGTCATAGGCCTTCTCCAAGTCCATAAAGGCAACATACACCTTTTGTTTCTTCTCCAGATACTTCTCCACAACACAATTCAGGGTAAAAATCTGATCTACACATCCTCTTCCCTTCCTAAAGCCTCCCTGCTCGTCGCCTATCCATTTCTCCGTTCTCACTCTCACTCTCTCAATCACTACCCTACTGTATACCTTCCCTACTACGCTTAGAAGACATATTCCTCGGTGGTTACCACACACTCCTCTTTCCCCTTTGCCCTTATATAGGGGGACTATTATGCCAGTCTTCCAGTCATCGGGTGCACTCCCCTTCTCCCATGCTAGTTTGCACATTTTCCATACCCATTCTATCACTATCTCACCACCATACCTCAACATTTCCCCACACACTCCATCTGTTCCTGGTGCTTTCCCCAACTTCACTCTTTTCATGGCTTCCCACACTTCTGACCTCCTGATCCCCACCTCCTCCTCCACTACTTCTCTTCTTCTCCCTCCCATACCATATCCAGCTATGTTTGCTGGCTCTTCATTCCTTTCATTTAGCAACTCACTGAAGTACTCCCTCCATCTTTCGACTCTCTCTTGCTTCTCGGCTAGCATTCTCCCATTCTTATCTTTCACACCCTTACTGTTTCCCTTGCTACCTTCCCTAACTTTCTTGACTTCTTTCCAGAACAGTTTCTTACTCTCCCTCCATTTTACACTCAGATTCCTTCCAAATTCCTCATCTACTCTTCTCTTACTTTCCTTCACTACTCTCTTCACCACCCTCTTACTCTCCACGTACCTCGCTCGTTTCTGTCTCTCGGAATCTTCATTCCCTCTACTACCCAACCACTCTCTATATGCTTTCTTCTTTTCTTCCACAGCTATTCTTACCTCTTCTGTCCACCATGCTGTACCTTTCACTCCCCTCCCTCTTCTCCTCACTCCACACACCTCCTCACATGCTGCACATTCATTATTCTTACTTTCATTAATTTCCGTTAACGTCTAATGTTTTCAATAATAAGAGAGAGAGAGAGAGAGAGAGAGAGAGAGAGAAAGAGAGCTATAAGGAGTTACAAGGAATAGTTAGTATCTCCGAAACCTTGCGGTCCATTCCGAGGAGATACTCGAAGTGGAAGGAGAGAAACTGTTTAGTGCACTACACTCTTTACACAGCGTGCAGAATACTATCTACTCTCTTCTTGAACTGCTCTACTGAAGAACTATTTACAACTTCAGAGGGAAGTTTGTTCCAGGTAGAACAGATCTTGTATGTGAAAAAGTGTCCACAGATACTAGTGCTGAACCTTTTCAATTATAATTTTCAGCCATGATTGCGTGTTATATTCATATTGAGACTAAGCATTTTGTTATAATCCATATTGTCAAACCCATTAAGTATTTTTAAAACTTCAATGAGCTGACCTCGTAGTCTGCGTGTCTCCAATGGGAAGAGATCAAGAGCTCTTAACCGGTCCTCATAGCTCATTCTTCTAGGCGATGGAATAAGTTTTGTAGCCCTAGCTTGTACTCTTTCCAGTCGCTCTATATCTTTCCTGAGTGCTGGAGACCCGATCAGATCGTTGTAAAGTGTGAGGACTATTTCCTTATTTCTGTACTTAAATTAAATAGTTCTCACACTTTACAACGGTCTGATACGGCCTCTCCTGGAGTATGCTGTTCAAGATGCAAGAAGAGAGAGAGAGAGAGAGTGGGGGAAGTGTGTGTGAGTGTTTCTTAACCCGTACAGCCCCAGCGACGCGCCTGACGCGTCGGCGATGTATGTAACTCACAGCCCCAGAGACGCGCCTGGCGCGTCACCCTAATTGCGCCGACCGTAACCTCAGGTGTAGCCACTCAAGAGGGCTCAGATTTGTATGGGAACTGTGTACGTATCCCACGCAACCGTGCCGATGGTTGAAAACTCTCAAAGTCCACGTGCGTGCACGTGAGCGCGCAATAACCTGGTTTTTTGGGTTAATTGCCTTCAATTTTTTACTCTTGTAAAATACGTTTTCGGGGGCTCTGTAGGACCATTCTTTAAGCTTTTTGAGCGGTTTTTCGTGGTTTTTCCTTCATTCCTAACCCATTCGCTATTGTTTCTGGAATAAAACCATTTTTTGAAAACCGGCCGGGTTCTGGTGAACAAACATTACAAAACTAGCCGGGGCAGGACGGGTTAAAGCAAATTATAAATTGGCTTTGAACTAATTGTAGTGATTCATATTTATCTTTTTAGTTGGGGAGGTGGGTGGCGACCATTTTGTTTGTTGATGAGGGAGACAAAAGGCAAAACTGCCTGTGATGAGTGCCTCCCCCAGAATAGAGAGAGTGACCCGATAACGGCGAGAAGACTCTTAAGATTTTTTGGTGGTGAAAGGCGACGAACCTCTTAACCTTTAAAGCGCGAGCTATATGTAGTGAACACCCTACAGCTAGGCAACGATATTAGGCTTCATTCCCGCCTAAAATCGTCATTTTACGATAAATATCGTTATCACTTATTCATATGCGGCTATTTTACATTTAATATGAAGATATTAACATGTAACAGTAATAAAACAAGTGGGAATAGTATTTGGGGGGTGAAAATTGCGAATTATTGCCGACCGTCCAGTCATGAAATGTGAGGCGAACGCAACGTATACCCTCTCTCTCCAAAGCCTAGAGGCAGACTGAAGTCTCTCTCACACTGTCTCTCTCTCTCACCACGCACTCAATAGGAGCAGGACCGGACCTTGGAACCGGGTTGGAGGTATTGGCACGGTAAATAAACCGATAAACAAGGGAATAAGAGGAAAAATAGGTGGTAATTGAAGGGGGGGGAAGGAGGCATTTTTGACACATGTGGAGGAGTGATAGTAGGCGAATTATCTCACTTAATCACGTATTCCTTTGTTTAAAGTGCTACTGGAGCCTTTTAAAAGGCTGTCTTTAGGCCTTGGATCTTAAGAGGTTCGTCACCTTTCACCACCACAACCTCTTAAGCGTTTTCTCGCATTTCCCTGGTTAAGATCCAGGGCCTAACAAAAGCCTTTTAACTCGGCAGCTGCACAGCCCCTGTAGTATACACCATGACCCTGTGCATAGGTATTTGGACTCTTTCCTCACTAAAATAGTTATTTTACCATAATACTTATCCATATGCGCCTATTTTACGTTTAATATGAAGATAGTAACATGTTACAACAATAAAACAAGTGGAAAAAGTGTTTGGATGGTCAAAATCGCGAATTGAAAGAGAGAGTTTCATTCATCAAGTGTGAGCCAGCCTGCTCCACACCATCCCCTCTCAAACTCTTGGAAAGACACTGAGCTCACTATCTCTATCTCTCTCTCTTTCCCACGCATAGATGCACATATGACCACGCCCTGCTAGCAACTCGCTAATGTTAGCACGAAAATATACCTAAGAATAAGGGAATAACAGGGAAAATAGGTGATAATTGAAGGGGGGCGGAGGGGGGAAGGAGGGGATATGGAGGAGTGATATGTGGCATGGCCGAGGGGCCAAAAAAAAAAAAAAAAAAAAATCAAGTGCTACTGGGGTGTTTTAAATGATTTTTTTTAGGCCTAGGATCATAAGAGTCTCCCCGCAGTCGCCCAGTAAAACTCATAAGAGTCTCCCCGCAGCTGCCGGGTTAAAAGACCCCAGTAGCACTTTAACAAAGGAATATGTGATTAAGTGAGTTAATTCCCCTCCATACCCTCTATCACTCCTCCACATGTGTCAAAACCCCCTCCTTCCCCAAACCCCCTTCAATTATCACCTATTTTTCCTCTTATTCCCTTGTTTATCGGTTTATTTATCGTGCCAATATCTTCAACCCAGTTCCAAAGTGTTCTACTGCGCATATCGAGTGCATGGGGAGAGAAAGAAAGTGAGACAGAGGGCTCAGTCTGCCTTGAGGCCTGAGAGAGAGAGCATATACGTCGCATTTGCCTCTCACCTCATGACTGGAGGGTCGGCAATAATTTGTCTTTTTCAACCCCCAAATATTATTCCCACTTGTTTTATTGCTGTTACATGTTAATATCTTCATATTAAACGTAAAATAGGCGCATATGAATAAATAATAACGATATTTATCTTAAAATGACAATTTTAGGCGGGAATGAACCCTAATATCTTTGCTTGGCGGGAGGGTTTGAACTACCAATAGCGCGCGCTTCCCGGGTTAAATCAAGGAATCTACGCGCCAAAATGCCTGGACACACAGAGTTTGAGGCAAAATAAGTCATAGGATGAGGAAAAGATGAATTTAGGGAGAGAGTTCCAGAGCTCAGCTGTTGAATAGAAGAGAGATTGGGAATTTAATTTCACTCCTGGGTTGGAAAGCATCACAGAGTATAGGTGGGATTGTATTGCAAGACGGGTGCTATGTGCTCTACGTAGAGGAGGTGGTATAAACTGAGAACGCTCTGAAGAACACTGATTATTGTAATTGAGGTAGAGAGATGAGAGAGATGATGCAACATTGCGGCGAAGAGAGAGGTTTCAGAAAATTGGTGAGTTACAGTGAGTTGATGAGATGAAAGTTTTCTTTTCTACTTTGTCTAGAAGTGCTGTGTGAGAGGAATCTCCCCACGCATGTGAACAATATTCAATACATGGACGCACCGTGGCCATGTACAGAGCAAGAAGCTGTGCACGGGTAAAAGAAAAACCCAGTTGCATCTGTGAAGCTGTTTTAGCAAGAGTGCTTATATGGTTTTCCCAAAAGTGATCAGAAGATGAAGGGAAATTTGTATGGTGTTGAAGATTGTGATGAGTAGACAGATGGAGAATTGAGTTTTTGAAGCATTGATGGTAACAAGACGTTCTCTACCCCAAACAGGGAGAGTAGAACGATCAGAAAATAGGTGTGCTATGGCCTCCTCACCTGAGTTTTGGAGTAGCTGCTGGGAGTGATGTTGTGGAAGGTTAGTTGAATAATGTAATGTAGAGTCGTCAGCATATAAGTAATTGGGGCTGGAGGTGCAGTTGAGATGATCGTTAATGAATATTAGAAGAAAAATTGGAGATAGGACAGAACCTTGAGGAACAACAGAGTTGATAAGTTGAGGAAGTGAACGATGGCTGACCGCAACCGCAGCTATGGATTGCCAGAAAGGGAATTAGAGATAAAGGCACAGATGGGGGGATAGAAACCGTAGGACGATAGTTTGGAGATTACAGATTTGTGCCAAACTCTATTGAAGGCCTTCGATATGTCTAGCTCAGTAGAAATGGCCTAACCGAAGTCCCCAAAGGAGGATGACTAAGAGTTAATGAGACGATACCGTTTTTATTTATTGTATTAGGCTGAGAAAAAGAAAATGCAATGTATGCGAGGATTACCTTGGTCATGAGATCAGCTCTCTCCGAGGCTCCATTTCCATGGAAACAAAAAACATTCTTTGGGAAATCAAAGAAGTATTGCCGAAGAGTCTCCCAGTCGGCAGCGCCAAAATGCCACAAGCGCCGCCAGCTGGGAAGATCGGGTGGCCGTACTGGAGAGATAGGGCAGGTAACAGATAAGATTATGGTCAGAGGTGCCCTAAGGAGAAAAAAGATCGACAGTATAAACAAAAGGGTTAGTAGTTAGAAACAAGTCAAGGATGTTAGGCTGATCTCCAAAGCGATCCGGGATACGAGTGGGTTGATGAACCAACTGCACTAGGTCATTTAGGATAGTTAAGATGTAGGCTTATTCACCAGGTTGGTCAGTGGAATGAGAAGAGAGCCATTGGCGGTGGTGAATGTTGAAATCTCCTAAGATAGAGATCGTGTGAGAGAGAGAAGAAAGACAATATTAGCTCGGGAAATACAGTAATTACATTCCTAAGTTGATGTTAGTCGAGCTTGTTCCAGCAACTATTGATTTGAAAAAATATATCGAAACATTTTGAGACTGTTCCTCTAATACCGGCGACTGAACTAAAGTTAGTCTAGTTTGGGTCACAGTATCATCAAACTAAGCTATGATCATTCAAAAGCTGCCAGCCCAGATATGCCGATAACAGTTGAAGGAATATATAAGCTCTTGTGTGTATCGGACTTTAACCCTTTCTATACCAGCGGTGTCTGTTTTATTTTATTCTAGCTATATTAACCCTTTCACGTACATGACGCGATTTGCGCCCTTTCTGAGATACTTAAGAGCCTTTGTGACCATCAGGGGTGTTTAGAAACCTGTAGTTCAGTTATTTCAACCTCTGCAGTTGTCTTCGAGTGAGCTGTGATAAGAAAACTAATTTTGGAGAAGTAATTATGAGATTGAAATAACTACTTCTGAATGCCAAACGGCAACCCCCGGGTCCACAGGATAGCGAGAAGGTTATGATGATTGTATGCAGCTTAGAAAGGATCTGTGGTAGTTAAATAGGTAGACTGATATAGTTAAAAGCTTTATAATTGCTAGAGATCCTTCCGAAGCTGATTACAATCCTCTAATGGTGGCCATAATATATTGAAAAAAGACGTCCCCGGTACAGAAGGGGTTAAGAAAGAACAGGAATGGGAAAGACCACACAGGAGGAGTTTGTCTTCGAGTCTTGTGATCAATGATTTAAGTGGGGGTGGTTGTTTAGCCCCATTGGTTGTGATATTATAGGACGTTCGTTCCATTACTTTGGCGATTTTGAGACCTTTCGCCCAATTTTTTTCAATATGAACACCTTTCATGCCATTTAGGTGTAAATTTGTCCTAGCGAGCGATAGCGAGCCTGTACTTTTGAAGGAATCTGCCTTCGTTCTGGAAAATTTCTACCAAAAAATGTATATATATATTTTGAAAGGGGGTCTAAGGAGTGTTAATATGTTTTAAAGATTGATGTAGGTCTAGTGAGGAAACTAAACAATAAATAATATTATATTCATACATTTTTTTCTTTTCTATGTGAGTGAAGGAGACAAAAGGCAGAACTGCCTGTGACGAGTGCCTCGCCCAGAGTTGAAAGAGTGACAGGGCCAAAATCAAGGGACGTTCGACAAAATGCCTGGACACACAAGCAATATAAGTCATTGGCAGAGGGGAAGACTGATTATGAGAGAGATCTCCAGAGCTCAGCTGTTGAATAGAAGAAAGATTGAGAATAACGTTTAACTCATGGGTTGGAGAGTTGCACAGAGTAGGGGTGGGTGCAATATGCTCTATGAAGATTGAAGAGGGGGTGTTATACACTGAGAGAGCTCTGAAGAACGCTGATTATTGTAATAGTGTTAGAATAGTGAGAGAGATGCAACATTGCGGCAAAGAGAGAGAGAGACTGCAAAGAATTGGTGAGTGAACGTGAGTTAATGAGATGGAAGGCTTTCTTTTCTACCTTGTCTAGAAGTGCTGTGTGAGAGGATCCTCCCCAATCATGTGAACAATACTCAATACATGGACGCACTGTGCCCCTGTACAGAGCAAAAAGCTGTGCAGGGGTAAAGAACCCCTGTAGGCGGTTGAGCACACCCAGCTTTTGGAAAGCTGTTTTTAGCAAGAGTGTTTATATGATCTTTCCAAGAGAGATCAGAAAAAAAGAGACACCAAGGATATTAATAAAAGATGAAGGGTTGATTTGTATGTTGTTGAAAAGTAGGTCATAGTTTTCTGGAAGGGGGCGGCGAGTAGACATGAAGAAATTAGGTTTTGAAAGCATTGAAAGTGACAATGTTTTCTCTGCACCAATTAGAGATAGTAGAGAGTTCAGAAGATAGGTGTTTTATGGCCTCCTTACGTGAGTTTTGGAGTTCCTGCTGTAGTGGAGCAGTTAAGGCTGAAAAATAGGGTGTATCGTTAATTTTTTCAGGAAAGCACCAAATTTGGCACAGAAATAGTATGGACCTATACAAGTGTTTTCCTGAGGGGCGCCCAAAAATTCGGGCCCCCTGATGGCAGCCATATTGAATTTCAACATGGCCGCCCTCTGTGACCTATTACGCTCAATAACTTCTATACTGTGTGCGATAACACCACAGTTCCAGTGTCTTACCTCATATTTTCATGGTCTCTGAATCCAATGGGATCAATTGCATAAAGATTGGCGTCCGCCATGTTTAATTTCAAGATGGCCGTCATGTCACACAACCGCCTTGTCAACGGTTAAATAGCACCATCTTCCAGTTTGTCAGATCCATTCGTTGCTCAAACTTCAAGCTCTATGTGGAGTCCACAGCACAACTAGTACCCAGTTTTTTTCCATGGATCACACTAACTATGTCAGATGGTTGCCTGTCCATGTGCGAGATATGGTGGCGCTCCGAGAAACTAGTCCACATGTTTACCAGAACTTCTGCCAGGGCTCATTCACTGCCAACAAGATTGGACGGAAATTCTCATCAATAGCCCTCGATCAGGCTCACGAACAATTGAATGTACTCGTGAAAGGAGACGGTGGAGCGGTCGGCCTGACTGAAAACCACGCTGCACTGAGGAGGTGGATGACCGCAGTCCCTGAGATAGCTCGAATGATTGAAGAGTTTAAAGAGTTATACTTGAAGCCGAAGGAGCAAAGGGACCTACACCATGAACAATCTGGTAGTATACAACAAGCATTTGCCAAAGATGTGCGCTCCCTTGTTTCAACCATTGAGGAGATGGGCAACCCATTCGAAGATGACAGCAATGACCTTCTATTACCTGAATCGAAGGAAATAATGCCATCCAGCGTTAGAGAGACTGTCATGCACGTTAAAAAGATTGGTAAAACCCAGTACCAAACATTCATAGAAGAGCGTCTGGAGAAGCAGGAGAAACCTATAGATGATGTAATCTCTCGGAATAAGCTTCCACTTTTCAATAGTCCAAAGCAAGTTGGTATTTCAACGGTAAAGGGAATGGTAGCAGAACTCAAGAATGACTGTCATCTGTTTTCACGATTGTACATTACGAGTCAGCGGCGAGAAGGAGACTTGGACAACTTCTTCTGCCATGAGAACCAGCCGCTTCCTCCAGCGATCACCAACAATGGCAAAATGCGACAGGGCGCTAAATCGGACCTCTTACAATTATTGGAGAAAGTTTCCCCTGCTGTCCATGTGGGTCCACAGGTGGAGGCTAAGGTCTTTGATGGGGCGGCAGTTGTCCACCTTCTGCCACGGGACTCAGCCAAAAACTTCTATGAATATGGCCAGAACATTTTCATCCCATACTTTGAAGGTCAACTGCGAGACACCAGCCGTGTAGACATTCTATGGGACACCTATCATCCAGACAGCCTAAAATCTGCCACACGCCAAGATCGTGCCATCGCATTCTACCTGCGACGAAGATGCCAGGGAACTGGAAAAGTTTCTTGCGGAATGATAAAAACAAGGAGGAGTTGTTCAGATTCTTATCACATATGGTGGTGGATGGTTTGAAAGGAAAGGAGATCTATGCAACTATTGTGACAGCTTGTTAACATCGCAACCAGATGCCGACATCAAGAAGCTGAGCCCATGTACACAAGAAGAAGCATATATATGAGTCCTTTTACATGTCCTGGATGCCGTGAAAAAGGATAGAAAACGGGTATTGATTCGAATTGTAGATACTGACATTGTGGTCTTGGCAATAGCACACTACTTTACCTACCAATCACACGGTCTGGAGGAACTCTGGATTACCATTGGCACTGGTAAACGTTACCGCTACCTTGCCATCCATAAAATTGCCACCAGCCTTGGCCTCAGGAAGTCTGAGTCTTTGCCATTATTCCATGCCTTCACTGGCTGCGACACAGTGTCATTGTTTACCAAAATTGGGAAAAACAGCCTGGAAGGCTTGGGAGGCATACCCCAGCATCACATAGACCTTTCATGCTCTCGCTTATAGGCCATTTGTGGACGCTATTACTATGGAACTACAGAGCATAGAAAGATATGTTGCCATCCTCTATGACTGGACTACCGAGATAAAGACAGTGAATGACAGGCAAGAACAATTGATCACATTCCCCCAACAGCAGAATCCTTCAAACAACACTTAAAACGTGCATGTTTTCAGGCTGGATACGTATGGAGTCAGGCACTTGTGCCCTACCCAGAACTTCCATCACCAGCTGATTGGGGCTGGATGAAAACAGGGACTTCTTGGACCCCAATTTGGACCACAATACCACTGATACAGGAGACATGTTCAGAGCTTACAAGCTGCCATTGTAAGGCGGCCTGTAATGGCAACTGTAAATGCTACAGGGCAAATCTGCCCTGCAAATCACTGTGTGGCTGCAATGGTCAGTGCTTGTAGTACTACGCATCTGTGTGAGAGCCTCTATCTTTCAAGTGCCCACAATATTTTAAGGTAAAACTGGAACTGCGTGTAACTTTGATTAATTAATAACATATCATTGTTATCAGAGACCAATAAAACAATGTGTATCACTTGGAATTTAAATTTTACTTAAAATACTATGAGAGATTCAAGGAAATAGAAACACCATGGCGACCATCTTGAAATTAAAGATGACGTATGCCAATATTTATGCAATTGATCCCATTGGATTCAGAGACCATGAAAACATGGGGTAAGACACTGGAACTGTGGTGTTATCACTCATTGTATAGAAGTTATTGAGCGAAATAGGTCACAGAGGGCGGCCATGTTGAAATTCAATATGGCGGCCGACTTGGGGCCTGAATTTTTGGGCGCCCCTCAGGAAAACAATTGTATAGGTCCATACTACATCTGTGCCAAATTTGGTGCTTTCCGGAATAAATGAAAGATGATTCCTATTAACTGCCTACCAACTGTGAGTGATTTGGTGGAAGGCTAGTTGTATAGTGTAATGTAGAGTTGTCAGCATATGAGTGAATGGGACTGGGGGTGCAATTAAGAAGGTCGTTAATGAATAATAGGAAGAGAATTGGAGATAGGAAAGAACCATGAGGAACACCGGAGTTGATAGGTTGAGGAAGTGGACGGTGGTCGTCCACAACCGCAGCTATGGAGTGGCTGGAAAGGAAATTAGAGACAAAGTCACAGATGGAGGAATCGATACCGTAGGAGGGTAGTTTGGAGATTACAGATTTGTGCCAGGCTCTATTGAAGGCCTTCGATATATCTCAACAGAAAAAGTCTCACCGAAGTCCCGAATGGAGGATGACCAAGAGTTAGAAAGATTAGAAAGTTCACCAGTAGAGCGGCCCATAACCCGTACAATCCCAGCGACGGATACCAGCCGTCAGTAGGTAGATCACTCCCCAGTCCCAGCGACGGCTGCAAGCCGTCAGTAATATACGGTCCTTGTAACTGCCAGTATCAGGCAGTGGCTGGTACCATGACTTGTAAACACTGTTCTAAGGAATTGGCAACACGTCTTAGGTTGGCTGCAAGCTTCCACAGGATGTCTGGGTCAGTGTTTCATCAACTTTTGAGGTGGGAGGTTGCTATATCTTGCCTCTAAAGCCAATTTGGCCACACTGCTTGGTACTGGGAGGTACATTTATGGTAGTACCCTGTACAGTAGGGGTTAAGGAAGCCATACTGCCGGTCTGAGAGGAGGCTATGAGAAGATAAATGCTTAAGAATTTTTGAGGTAAGAATAGTTTCAAAAGCTTTAGAGATGCAAGAAATGAGAGCAATTGGACGATAG
>JBAKBP010024299.1:0-35441 GCA_037953745.1 Lithodes maja
GGTGTGAAAGATAAGAATGGGAGAATGCTAGCCGAGAAGCAAGAGAGAGTCGAAAGATGGAGGGAGTACTTCAGTGAGTTGCTAAATGAAAGGAATGAAGAGCCAGCAAACATAGCTGGATATGGTATGGGAGGGAGAAGAAGAGAAGTAGTGGAGGAGGAGGTGGGGATCAGGAGGTCAGAAGTGTGGGAAGCCATGAAAAGAGTGAAGTTGGGGAAAGCACCAGGAACAGATGGAGTGTGTGGGGAAATGTTGAGGTATGGTGGTGAGATAGTGATAGAATGGGTATGGAAAATGTGCAAACTAGCATGGGAGAAGGGGAGTGCACCCGATGACTGGAAGACTGGCATAATAGTCCCCCTATATAAGGGCAAAGGGGAAAGAGGAGTGTGTGGTAACCACCGAGGAATATGTCTTCTAAGCGTAGTAGGGAAGATATACAGTAGGGTAGTGATTGAGAGAGTGAGAGTGAGAACGGAGAAATGGATAGGCGACGAGCAGGGAGGTTTTAGGAAGGGAAGAGGATGTGTAGATCAGATTTTTACCCTGAATTGTGTTGTGGAGAAGTATCTGGAGAAGAAACAAAAGGTGTATGTTGCCTTTATGGACTTGGAGAAGGCCTATGACAGAGTGGATAGAGAAGGTTTGTGGAAAGTACTTAGAATATACGGAGTAGAGGGCAAGTTGCTGAAAGCAGTGAAGAGCATGTATGAGGGTGCAAAGGCGGCAGTACGTGTGGAGAGTGAGCAGAGCGAGTTCTTTGACCTGAATGTTGGTTTGAAACAGGGGTGTGTGATGTCCCCGTGGTTGTTTACTGTATATATGGATGGAGTTATGAAAGAAATACTATCAAGAGCAGTGGATGTTGGTGTATCGCTGAAAAGGGAGGGAATTGAGTGGAAGCTACCTATACTGCTGTTTGCGGATGATACAGTTCTTATGAGTGATATTGAATGGGAATTGCAGGGTCTGGTAAATGAGTTTGGAACAGTGTGCGAAAAACGGAATTTGAAGGTAAATACGGGGAAGAGCAAGGTTATGGTCTTCGAAAGGGGTGAAGTCACAGAGTGTGAGGTGAAGCTGAACGGTCAGGCTATGGAGATCGTCAACTCTTTTAAGTATCTGGGCAGTGTGTTGAGTAAAGATGGGACTATGGATGAAGAGGTGCGGGAGAGGGTACAACAGGGGAAGAGGGTTGTAGGAACGCTAAAAGCAGTAACAAGAAATAGGGTGGTCAGTATGGAAGTGAAGAAGTCCTTGCATGACAGTGTGGTAATCCCGACACTGACTTACGGAACCGAAGCATGGACGTTGGTTGAGAGACTCAGACCAAGAGTGAGAGCAGTGGAAATTAAATACTTAAGGAGTGCGTGCGGAGTTACATGGAGGGATAGACAGACTAATGAGGAAGTAAGAAGGAGGTGTGGTGTGGAGGTAGATGTGCTGGAAAGTGTGAAAAGGAACAACTTGAGATGGTTCGGCCATATGGAACGTATGGAAAGCGAGAGAATGACTAAGAGGGTGTACGAGAGCGAGGTGGAGGGACAGAGGGGGAGAGGTAGACCGAATATGAGGTGGAAGGATGGAGTGAGGAACTACATGAACGAAGGCGGTGCTGGTTGGGGGGAGGGGCGTCGACTGACTGGGGACAGAGGTGCATGGGGGCGGTTCGTTCGTGGCCACCCCTTCGGGGATCACGGCGTCAGGCAATAGATAGATAGATAGGAAATGCAGTGACAGAAACAAACTGATAACTGCAAAGATTATAATGAAATGATCGAGGTACCCAAACTCAAAGCCTTAGACAATCAGTTAGAGGACATCTGTATTATTATTATTATTATTATTATTATTATTATTATTATTATTATTTTATTTTATTGTTTTTATGTTTTTTACTTTTTTTTTTTTTTTTTTTTTAAGTTATCATTTGGCAGGTGTATTCAATTTTGGATGATCCTTTGGATGTCTGCGGGTTACCTGAGATTAGCCGGCCTAATTTATATTCGGAACGGTAATTTCTTCAGCTGAATAAATATCCATTAATGTACGCCATACAAGGGACTTAATACAACTTTATGTGATACAATGATAAACAACGATACAATACAATTATATGTTATCCCCTGGTATAATGGCTAACACCATGAGATTTGTAAAAAATCGAAAGAGGCATTAAAGCGGTTCAACTTTGACCATGTATATAGTTTCTGTTTTCTGAAGGGGGGTCACTGGCCAGATAAATGGATAGGGGTGGGAGGAGGGGGGCCTTTGAAGGGGGGTTGGGGGTATTTGGTGGAGAGGGAGGGGGAGGGGGGGCATTTGCAAGGGGGTTGGGGGTATTTGGTGGAGAGGGGGCGGGGGGAGCAGCGACCCAACTTAGGCGCTAAATTCCTAAAACTTTCTTCTGCGATATTGTGGTCAGATATATACCGTTAGTGCGGTAGTTGGCGAGAGAGAGAGAGAGTGAGAGTGAGTGAGTGTGTGCGAGTGAGAGATTTACGTAGATTTACATAGATACACTGGCCACACAGGCCTTACGATCCAAACGAGGTGGTCAGGACTTAATTCTAGTAGAGATGGCATATCCAAAGCAAAGTTGAAGGAAAGGATAGAAAAGAAGAAGAAGAGAGAAAGAGAGATAGAGAGAGAGAGAGAGAGAGAGAGAGAGAGAGAGAGAGATTGCAGATTGGAGCAAGGCGATACATTAGTGACATGGATACAAGTTGCCTCGCGAAGATAAGTAAAGCAGTTGCAGTTCGTTTACATTATATTCTCTATAATTATGGATAGGCAGAAGTGGGAGAGTTGAATGATTTGAGTGAGATCGAAAGAACAAAGAGAAAATTACAAAACGAGACAGGTAAGGAAAATATTATATGCCTAGAGATATGTAGATAAAAGAATAGAAGAAGGATAGGTGAAAGTGGTAGATGAGACAAGACAAGGAGAGAACATAAACACAAATCCTGTATACAAGGAAAACCTCCGCCGCCCGTCCTAAAGTAACCTAGCCATGAAGAACTGCCCCCCCCCCCCTATCCCACCACCCCTCTCTCTCTCTCTCTCTGTCTGCACACCAGGATAAGGGAGAATGGGTGAAGGGGTTCGGGTGAGGGTGGCTATGGGTGATGCAGGTCAAGTGAAGGCAGAGTGGATGAGGTGGGTCAGGCACGGCAAAGTTTCCCTCCTTGTCTGCTTTCAAGGTGTAAAGGTTCACAGAATTAATAATAGCCCCATTCGAGGAGGAGCACTTTACTGACAACGTTTCGCATATAGCATTGCCTGATGAAGCTAAAGTATATGCCAAATTTGTCAGCACAATGCTTCTCCTCATATGGTGTTTTTATTCATGCAGATGAAGGAGTGAAGGAAAAATAGAGAGTGGAGATAAAAAAATAAATATATAGAGATTGGAGAGAAAAATGAGAATGTAGAGAAGACAAAGAGAGTGGAGAGAAAATAGAAAGTGGAAAGAAAAATGGGTGGAGAGAAATGAGGGCCCAGGGTCGGAGAGATAGTAGGCTCTTCATCCCAGGTGGGGGGTCTTAGAAATTACCTGCAGAATGGCCAATTAAGATGAACAAAGAGGAATGTTATGCTGCAGGGGTGAACCAAGTAGCGAGGGCGGTGGGTGGATGAGGTGGATGGGTGTGGATGAAAGATATGAGGTGGATTAGTATGGTGGATGTGGGTGTGGATGATAGATAATAGGTAGGAGGGTTGGGTGGATATGACTTAATTGGGAGAGGTGGATGAGTGGTGGATGGGTGTGGATGAATGATAAGAGGTGGATGGAAGAGGTGGATGAATAGAAGTGTTTTGGCAGGGGCGGATGAATGAGGATAACAAAAATAGGTCTGCACAAGGAAGGGAAGAAAATGAATGAAAACATCTATTTAGGAGTGGTGGATGAGTAGGTATGTATAAATATCTAAGTGGGTGAATTTGGACAGAATATTGCTGGTGAAAGGGTTGGATTAGTGTTGATAAAATTGAGAGGAACGGGATGGATGAGTACCGCCTAAGAAATTATAGTTGAAAAGGATGATTAAGTGTGGAATGGTTTACTGGAATCGAGCATTTGAGGTATGGAGCTTTGTTTATTTGATAACCAATGATCATTCTCAAAACAAAATGTCAACAGAAATATAACGACGGCGTAGGGTAGAAATCGAATGTGTAAGAAGTTTGAACAAGTACGGTTAATGGACTAGTTACGTTAGATAAGGACATTGGAGCTGTAGACATCAATAGCAGAATTGCCAACTATAATACGGCCGTAGTGCATTTGTAAATACATAAAACCCAATTCAACCATTTATATCCACCAGAGACTATAATAATACTCTTGCATTTCTGTCTAAAAGCGATGCTTATGATTCCAACTTCCTTCCAGCATGAAACTCGCCAGTGGTCAATTAAATAGAGGGCGTAAAGCTAAAATAGAAGCTACTGAAGGATGTTGGTCTGAAGTGCATGTAATTTAGGAATATTTAGGAGAACAAACTGCAACAGACCTATTGGTCCTTACGGGGCAGTTTGGATATCTAAAGCTATTAATCTATTGACTACGAGGTAGAGAAAAGGATAGGAGGAGGAGGAGGAGGAGAATAGGAGGAGGAGGAGGAGGTGGAGAAGGAATATTTGGAGGGAGGAGGAGTACAAAGGAGTAGTACAAAGGAGTACAAAGGAAATCAAGCAACAACAGGTCTAGTGACCCTTCTAGGCTGCTTGTCCTCCAAAACACTGAGGATCAAGTGTCCAAACAGTGGTTTAGAGTGGGTAAGGGAACATTGGAAAGGGAACTACTGCCCTAGAACTAATGTCCGTGGCAGGATTAGGAAGTTAGTAGGGGACAGATGGGTTAGTAACTGAGGGGGGTATACAATAAAGTTATTCATTTACAAACGCAGTCAGTCGCGGGTTTGATGCGAGATATTTGTCTAAGCGGAGTTTAAATGAATCAACGGTGCTGCAGTCTATAACGTCTCGGGGAAGCCCATTCCACAAGTTGACAACTCGATTGAAGAAGAAATTCTTAGATTCGTGTGAATTAAAAGATTTACCAATAATTTTGCAACCGTTTCCCCGCGTGTAATTAGATTGGTCGATAGTGAAGTACTTACTACAGTTCATATTGTCGATGCCTTTGATGATTTTGAACACTTGAATTAAGTCGCCTCTTAATCTGCGCTGGGTTAAAGGAAATAGATTTAATTCTCTAAGACGCTCTTCGTATGGTTTGTTCTTTAGGCTAGGTATCATTTTGGTAACTCTACGTTGAACTCGTTCTAGCTTGTTTATATCTTTTTGGTAATAAGAGAGAGAGAGAGAGAGAGAGAGAGAGGGAGAGAGAGAGAGCGAGAGAGAGATGGGGGGGAGGAAGAAGGAAAGAAGGTAGGGAGGGGGGAGCAAAGAGGAGACATAGCCGAATATATAGAATATACTGTACATATGAGAGAGAGAGAGAGAGAGAGAGAGAGAGAGAGAGAGAGAGAGAGAGAGAGAGAGAGAGAGAGAGAGAGAGAGAGAGAGAGAGAGAGAGATATGGGGGGAGGAAGAAGGAAAGAAGGTAGGGAGGGGGGAGCAAAGAGGAGACATAGACGAATATATAGAATATATTGTACATGAGAGAGAGAGAGAGAGAGAGAGGGAGAGGGAGAGAGAGAGAGAGAGAGAGATGGGGGGAGGAAGAAGGAAAGAAGGTAGGGAGTGGGGAGCAAAGAGGAGACATAGCCGAATATATAGAATATAGAGGAGGAAGGAATGAAGGAATGAAGCAAGGAAGAAAGGAACAAGGAGGAGGAGGAAGAAGAAGAAATGAGGCGGTATGAAGGGGAGCAGAGAATAAGAAAACAGGAGTTGGAAATAATTGACGTTAACAAGGGGGACCAGCCTAAAATAAGAAACGTGGAGAGAGGAAGGGAGATAATTAGCGAAGGGCGGAATAACTAAGGGAGAAAGGGAGAAAGCCGTTAAGGTAGAGGCTATATATAAACAACGTACGAATGGAGGAAACAGGGAGAGAGGGTGATAATTAGCGAAAGGGGGGAATAAGTGAGGGAGAAAGGGTGATGGCAATAAAGTGAGGCTATATATAAACAAAGTACGAATGGGAGGAAGACAGAGAGAGAGGGAGGAGATTAAGAGAAGAGGAGATATAATATAAAAAGTGAGGAAGAAGGAAACAGGAAAGGAGGAGGATAAATACAGAAGAGAGGGAAGAAAGGAAAGAAGGGAGAGGACACTTGTCATAGGTATCATAACTAAAGGATTCGAACCTAGATTGATTGTTTTGGGGATGTAGGAGTCTTGTACCGCTTCGAAATGGAAACTACGAGAGCAAAGAATGACCGTAATAAGTAGTGAAAATAACTAAAATAACGCTCGTATGATCTGGGCCTTAGAGAGAGAAGAAGGTGGAAAGAAGAAGGAAGCATTATAGGTCAAAAGAAGAATAGGAAAAGAGAGAGACAAGAAGGAGATGGAGGAGGAGGAGAAGAAGAAGAAGAATAGGAAGAATAGGAAGAATAATAAGAAGAATAATAATAAGAAGAAATATAGGTAAGAAGAAGACCGTGGAAAGATAAATAAAGAGAGGGGAGGGTGTGGAAAGGAAATATGGGAGGGGAGGAGGGCGGGACTAGGTCAAAGTGGGTGGGAGGGAAATATGATAGCTGTGAAGATGTGGAAGAAGGAGAGGAGGAGGAGAAGATAAGGAGAAGAAGAAGAGGAAGAGGAATCGTGAATGTCATTTACACTGATTTTGCTGAGGCATTTGATAAATGTGACTATGGTATAATAGCCCACAAACTCAAAGCAAAAGGTATAACTGGGAAAATCTGAGTAGTTGGCGATGGGCTGGTCTATCAGAGTGAGAACTGAGCGATCTCTGCCATACCCATAGCTTACTCTGACTGTTCCTTTTACTTATATATTTTCTAGATCTCAAGTGACGGCGTCTCTTCCGTGGATTGACCTCCCAATCTACCAAGATTGGAAGCCAAAGCGTCACATTTTCCCCTTGCCCCTCAACTTTCTCTTCATAATTGCTGAGGGGCACAGGGCCCTGGGTGGGGCTTTGGTTTCCCGGGCGTTTCCGCACCGTCCTCAGCTCCCCGCCATGGAGTGGCTTCGGTCACCCAGGCTTTATTGTGGTAGGCGGGGAGGGTTCTGTGGGGGCGCTCGGTTATGGCCTCGGTAGGTAGTAGGGGGAGGATAGACCCGCTTGTTATATACGTAGTGAGTGGGATACAGGGAGGGGGAAATACAGGTGTGGGAGGGAGAGGGAGGGGAGGAGGAAATAGAACAAAGCGAGAGAGGATGTGCAAGGGTTGTAGGATAGATGGATGGATAGCTAAATAGATGGATGGATAGATTGACAGACAGATAGATATATAGTGAGTGGGTTACAGGGAGGGGGAAATAGAGGTGTGGAAGGGAGTACAAAGGAGTACAAAGGAAATCAAGCAACAACAGATCTAGTGACCCTTCTAGGCTGCTTGTCCTCCAAAACACTGAGGATCAAGTGTCCAAACAGTGGTTAAGAGTGGGTAAGGGAACATTGGAAAGGGAACTACTGCCCTAGAACTAATGTCCGTGGCAGGATTAGGAAGTTAGTAGGGGACAGATGGGTTAGTAACTGAGGGGGGTATACAATAAAGTTATTCATTTACAAACGCAGTCAGTCGCGGGTTTGATGCGAGATATTTGTCTAGGCGGAGTTTAAATGAATCAACGGTGCTGCAGTCTATAACGTCTCGGGGAAGCCCATTCCACAAGTTGACAACTCGATTGAAGAAGAAATTCTTAGATTCGTGTGAGTTAAAAGATTTACCAATAATTTTGCAACCGTTTCCCCGCGTGTAATTAGATTGGTCGATAGTGAAGTACTTACTACAGTTCATATTGTCGATGCCTTTGATGATTTTGAACACTTGAATTAAGTCGCCTCTTAATCTGCGCTGGGTTAAAGGAAATAGATTTAATTCTCTAAGACGCTCTTCGTATGGTTTGTTCTTTAGGCTAGGTATCATTTTGGTAACTCTACGTTGGACTCGTTCTAGCTTGTTTATATCTTTTTGGTAATAAGGGCACCAGGATTGAACGCAGTATTCCAGAAGAGGGCGGACTAAGGAATTGTAAAGGGTTAGGATAACATCTTTGGATTTATGCTCAAATGACCTGCCTATAAAGCCAATTATTTTGTTTGCCTTCTTAACAACTTCTGAACATTGTTGACTCGGTTTTAGGTTACTCGATATTGTTACTCCCAGATCGGTTTCTTTGTTTACATTTTTAAGCTGAGTGCCATTCATCGAATAGTTTGCTTTCTCATTTAGGTATCCGATATGTAGTACTTTACATTTATCCGCATTGAAACTCATTTGCCAAATTGGGCCCAACATAACAATTTATCTAGATTGTGTTGCATATCGTCAACTTGTTCTTTTGAGAGTACGCTATTTGCAATTTTTGTATCGTCAGCAAATTTCGAGACTGTACAGGTGAGACCCTCATCTATGTCGTTGATGTAAA
This sequence comes from Lithodes maja, assembly GCA_037953745.1. Classification (NCBI taxonomy): domain Eukaryota; kingdom Metazoa; phylum Arthropoda; class Malacostraca; order Decapoda; family Lithodidae; genus Lithodes; species Lithodes maja. Next base: position 8,542 of record JBAKBP010024299.1, read on the forward strand.
TTAGAAAGAGAATTGGTCCTAGTACCGATCCCTGGGGTAACCCCACTACTTACATTGGTCCATTTAGATGCCTTACCGTTTATGACTACTCTTTGCTTTCTGTCGCTGAGCCAATTTTCTATCCATTTCAACACACCGTCTTGTATTCCATGCGCTTTTAGTTTTAGCAGTAATCGTTTGTGGGGAACTTTGTCAAAGGCCTTTTGAAAATCAAGGTATATAATATCTACAGCTTTACTCTCATCGTAGAGGTTGAAGATATCGTGGAAGAAGTCTAAGAGGTTTGTTAAACAGGAACGTTTTTTACGAAAGCCGTGTTGAGTATCTTTAAGTAAGTTATTTGCCTCTAAGTGATTTACGAGTCTGTCTCTTATGACCGTTTCTAGCATTTTACATACAATTGATGTTAAGCTAATTGGACGATAGTTACTGGGTAGGGATTTGCTGCCTTTTTTGAATATCGGTGTTACGTTGGCTAGCTTCCACTGATCAGGCATAGTCCCAGACTGCAAGGATTCATTGAATAGCAATGTCAGTGGTTTGGAGAGCTCATCCTTAGCTTCCTTTAGAACTCTAGGTGAGATTGTATCAGGTCCAGGCGTTTTATTTACCTTGAGTTTATCTAAACAATTCAATACTTCTCTCTCTGTAACGGTGATATTGCTTAGAACATCTGAATTATCAATCTGAATCGGCGATGGTGTAGGGATATCACTGAGGTCTTCGGTTGTAAAAACTGATGCAAAGAAGGTATTGAGGGCATTACTCATTTGTACTTCGTCTTTGTGTATTCTCCATTTTCATCGACTAACGGTCCAACAGTTGAAGTAACTACTTTTTTCTTTCTGATATAACTATAGAATTCTTTCGGGTTTGTTTTACTTTGATTCGCAACATGTAACTCCAGGGTCTTTTTACTTTGCTTAATTAACTTTTTGGCTTTGCGTCGTAGCTCTACAAATTTCACCCGTTCTTCGTCATTTTGCGAGGATTTTAATCTATCATTAGCAAATTTTTTAGCAAGCAGACAGTCTGAAATATCTTTATTCCACCATTTGGGCTTATCATTTTGGCCTGGACGCCGTATTTTCGATGGTATGCAGTCTTGCACTGCCTTAAGGTAAGTGGTTGTGAAACACTCCCAAGATGTATTTATGTCGTTATTGTTAGTCAGAAAGCTCCAGTCAGTTTCTTTAAGTTTTGATTTAAGTTTATGAAAATTTGCTTTCTTGAAATTAGGGACTTTCTCAATGCTGCTATTTGATTTGTTACTAGTAAACTTTAAAGTGAAAGTTATCGTACGATGGTCGCTGTTACTGAATTCATCACCAACATTCAAATTCTCTATTAATTCTTCTTTTGTTGCGAGTACAAGGTCAAGCACATTATTACCACGGGTCGGAGATTGTACAAATTGAAAAAGTGAGAGGGAGGGGGGAGGATGGGGATATAACAGGGGGAAGCGAGAGGAGGTGGAAGGGTTGTAGGAGAAGTAGGTGGGTAGATAGATTGATAGATAGATAGGTAGGTAGGTAGATAGGTAGGTAAGTAAATAGATATGTAGATAGGTAGTTAGGTAGATAGATAGATAGGTAGATGGATAGAGAGAGAGAGAGAGAGAGAGAGAGAGAGAGAGAGAGAGAGAGTTGTTATGTGTCTGTGGAATCGTTAATGGACACTACTAATTTAATGACCGGGCTCTGTGTGTGTGTGTGTGTTTGTGTGTGTGTGTGAGAGAGAGAGAGAGTATAATGTGTCTGGAATCGTAAATGGACACTATTAAGGATCCGGCAGAGAGAGTACAAAGGAGTACAAAGGAAATCAAGCAACAACAGATCCAGTGACCCTTCTAGGTTGCTTGTCCTCCAAAACACTGAGGATCAAGTGTCCAAACAGTGGTTTAGAGTGGGTAAGGGAACATTGGAAAGGGAATTACTGCCCTGGAACTAATGTCCGTGGCAGGATTAGGAAGTTAGTAGGGGACAGATGGGTTAGTAACTGAGGGGGGTATACAATAAAGTTATTCATTTACAAACGCAGTCAGTCGCGGGTTTGATGCGAGATATTTGTCTAGGCGGAGTTTAAATGAATCAACGGTGATGCAGTCTATAACGTTTCGGGGAAGCCCATTCCACAAGTTGACAACTCGATTGAAGAAGAAATTCTTAGATTCGTGCGAGTTAAAAGATTTACCAATAATTTTGCAACCGTTTCCCCGCGTGTAATTAGATTGGTCGATAGTGAAGTACTTACTACAGTTCATATTGTCGATGCCTTTGATGATTTTGAACACTTGAATTAAGTCGCCTCTTAATCTGCGCTGGGTTAAAGGAAATAGATTTAATTCTCTAAGACGCTCTTCGTATGGTTTGTTCTTTAGGCTAGGTATCATTTTGGTAACTCTACGTTGAACTCGTTCTAGCTTGTTTATATCTTTTTGGTAATAAGGGCACCAGGATTGAACGCAGTATTCCAGAAGAGGGCGGACTAAGGAATTGTAAAGGGTTAGGATAACTTCTTTGGATTTATGCTCAAATGACCTGCCTATAAAGCCAATTATTTTGTTTGCCTTCTTAACAACTTCTGAACATTGTTGACTCGGTTTTAGGTTACTCGATATTGTTACTCCCAGATCGGTTTCTCTGTTTACATTCTTAAGCTGAGTGCCATTCATCGAATAGTTTGCTTTCTCATTTAGGTATCCGATATGTAGTACTTTACATTTATCCGCATTGAAACTCATTTGCCAAATTTGGGCCCAACATGACAATTTATCTAGATTGTGTTGCATATCGTCAACTTGTTCTTTTGAGAGTACGCTATTTGCAATTTTTGTATCGTCAGCAAATTTTGAGATTGTACAGGTGAGACCCTCATCTATGTCGTTGATGTAAATTAGAAAGAGAATTGGTCCTAGTACCGATCCCTGGGGTACCCCGCTACTTACATTGGTCCATTTTGATGCCTTACCGTTTATGACTACTCTTTGCTTTCTGTCGCTGAGCCAATTTTCTATCCATTTCAACACACCGTCTTGTATTCCATGCGCTTTTAGTTTTAGCAGTAAACGTTTGTGGGGAACTTTGTCAAAGGCCTTTTGAAAATCAAGGTATATAATATCTACAGCTTTACTCTCATCATAGAGGTTGAGGATATCGTGGAAGAAGTCTAAGAGGTTTGTTAAACAGGAACGTTTTTTACGAAAGCCGTGTTGAGTATCTTTAAGTATGTTATTTTCCTCTAAGTGATTTACGAGTCTGTCTCTTATGACCGTTTCTAGCATTTTACATACAACTGAGGTTAAGCTAATTGGACGATAGTTACTGGATAGGGATTTGCTGCCTTTTTTGAATATCGGTGTTACGTTGGCTAGCTTCCACTGATCAGGTATAGTCCCAGACTGCAAGGATTTATTGAATAGTAATGTCAGTGGTTTAGAGAGCTCATCCTTAGCTTCCTTTAGAACTCTAGGCGAGATTGTATCAGGTCCTGGCGTTTTATTTACCTTGAGTTTATCTAAACAATTCAATACTTCTCTCTCTGTAACGGTGATATTGCTTAAAACATCTGAATTATCAATCTGAATCGGCGATGGTGTAGGGATATCACTGAGGTCTTCTGTTGTAAAAACTGATGCAAAGAAGGTATTGAGGGCATTACTCATTTGTTCTTCGTCTTTGGTGTATTCTCCATTTTCATCGACTAACGGTCCAACAGTTGAAGTAACTACTGTTTTCTTTCTGATATAACTATAGAATTCTTTCGGGTTTGTTTTACTTTGATTCGCAATATGTAACTCTAAGGTCTTTTTACTTTGCTTAATTAACTTTTTGGCTTTGCGTCGTTGCTCTACAAATTTCAGCCGTTCTTCGTCATTTTGTGAGGATTTTAATCTATCATTAGCAAATTTTTTAGCAAGAGAGAGAGAGTGTGTGTGTATGTGTGTGTGTGTGACTATTACTCACAAGGCTACTGAAGTTCTAGATGAGATTCCTGTGACGAGTTGTTTGTCACGCACACACACGCACACATACATACATACATACATACATACATACATACATACTGTCCATACATACATACATACATACATACATACATACATACATTGCATACATACATACATACATACTTACTGTCCATACATACATACATTGCATACATACATACATACATACATACATACATACATACCTACATACTGTCCATACATACATACATACATACATACATACATACATTGCATACATACATACATACATACTTACTGTCCATACATACATACATTGCATACATACATACATACATACATACATACATACATACATACATACACGTAACCAGATCATTATTATTATTATTATTATTATTATTACATAAATATATACATTACATACATTTATAAACTCACATGCACCTACATACAAACTCACTCACATACATAGACATAAATCCACACACTCACACATATACACACACACAAACACACACACACACACATATATTACGGTCACGGTGGCCGAGCGCGCTTAGTACTCTGTATTGGGAGCGCTAGCTCTGGTGTCGGGGGTTCAATCCCACGCGCCGGCAGGGGAAGTTCTCTCAAAAACTTTCCCTGGCCGTGAAGGCAAGGTCTGGACGGACCGCCTCGGGGGGCCCACAAAGTCTCCTGCCCACGTCCTACTCCTTCGGGAGTATGTAGGCGCTCTCGTTAGCAGCCAGGATCAGTCTATTGATCCCTTAGGATAAGATCTAGGTTAAGTCTGTGTATTTTCAGCCCCATTGGCTGCCGGCTTGAAATAAACCGATTATTATTATTATTATTATATATACACACACAAACGCATGGACACACATACACGCACACACTTATATGCAGGCAGAAAAATACACGTGTCCACAAAATAAAAAAAATACGCACACGCTTCATACATTTTTTGCATAATCCTCTCTCCTCCCCCACCCTCACCCTCTATCTCACTCACTCACTCTCACACTCTCACTCTCACACTCTCACTCTCTCTCTCTCTCTCTCTCCACACTCTCTTTCTCTCTCTTTGCATCTATGTACGTTTCTATCTATATCTCTAACTCTCTCTCTCTCTCTCTCTCTCTCTCTCTCTCTCTCTCTCTCTCTCTCTCTCTCTTTGTGTCAGTGAAAAATGCTCATTTGAATATATCCAAGGTGGGTGGGAAAAGTTCAAATTGTCACAGGGAGAGAGAGAGAGAGAGAGAGAGAGAGAGAGAGAGAGAGAGAGAGAGAGAGAGTGTGCGAGTGCTAGATGGATAAATAAGTCAACAGATATTTATATATATATATATATATATATATATATATATATTGTGACGCACCCAGTGCGTAGCAACGTAACCTGATTGTACTCCTTGGTACTCCACTGTACCGTCACGGACCGTGTACCATGCTGGCTGCTTATATTGAGTGTGACAACGTATAACTATGTTCTTTGTATCTCTGCAAAGGTCTCGTCATTTGCTAACCAGTGGTGGGTTTTGTTTTAAGCCATGTCGAGACCTTCCATTTAATATGTAGTATCAATAGAGAAGTTGATAGATGAGATGATAGGAATTCAGAGAGAGAGAGTGAGTTAGACTTCAGAGCGAGAGGGTAGCGGTGCGCCACGCTGCCGGGGGGGGGGGTGGTTGCCAGACGTATGGACCGGTTGGCAGCCCTGCGCTTATAGCTAGGTGCGACAGGGTTGGTAGTACATTGCCGCCTGCCTATGCTGTCTGGGCTGCCCATGTTGTCGTACAGCACATTGCCTGGAGGCTCGCTGTGTGCTCTATGACCAGGTTGCCTAGAACCTTTGAGATTCTAACATCCCTTGCCCTCTCTCCCAATTTCTCACGGTTGCACTCTTTCTCTCTGACGACATTACTCTCATTTCATTCTTCTCTCTATTTAAATGCATAACCTTCCCTTGAGGTCCTAAAGGAGTTTCAGCACTCACCTCTCGTATTACTCTTAGGACAAGCATATATTTACATGTATTAGATTTAAGGGGTTAATGTGAACAGCGATCTTCTTGATGAGGATAGTTGGTGAACGTTCTACATGTTCACGAGTTATATGCCCAGCTCATCATCCAATTTGTGACTAGACTAGTGCCATGTGTAAGAGCCCGACCATGCCCAGGAGTTGTCTGTAGAGGGGTGAGGACTTAGCCCTGATTTGCCTACCGAGCCAGGAGCGAGTGCAGTACCAGAGACTACAGCTCGCTCGTAGTGCCGGTATAGTAGAGTAACGTAATTTATCTGTCCTTGTGTTCTCTGCAGTCTTTTCCTGGGTTCTCGCTTTCGGTGCTGGGACTCGTTGTTCCTGTGACTTGGCCTGCTAGCTAGAACACATGGGGATGATGAGTGGGTTGTATCTTTATTTTACTATGCATTGCAGCTCTCTTTAAGTTTATGTATGTAACACTTTACAATACACATTACTCACACACAAGACAACATTATTAATACTTTCATGTATCAATTAACTGCACTGTCGTTTTGCTGCTGTGTCCGGAGTTCTGTTGCGTAGGGCGCATACGGACTCAGAGGGGAGACAGAGTGAGAGAAGCGAAGTAACCTATGCGGTAGTAGGCTACCGGCGCAGTACTGTTGCCTGCAACCTTTTAGTTATTCCAAGTATAGATTCATTATTACAATAAGTGACTACTGTTTATGTTCCTTCCATGTGTATTATTAGGTATCTACTGGATCATGAACATCTTGTATGCTACATGCTAGTGCATGTTAGTAGGGGACAGTTATTCTAGTGCACGCGCTTTCAAGTAGGCGTGTACATTTGTCATTTAGCATTTCACTGTCATACCTTTAGCCTGCTTCTATTCTACATTATTAGAGGCTTAATATTAACGTAGTTTCTTGAGTATTGCATTTCTTTAGTAATAACGTAACCTATAAATGTCTGAGGGAGTTTAGCCTCATAGCCTACCCCTGTTGTACACTTTCGCCGAGTTAAGGTACCTCGTTACCATAGACGATAACTCTGTAGGGCGTTGGTGCTTTTGTTGTCTGGAGCATATAGTATTTGGGACTGGAATCGAGCGTGTCGTTGTCACATAAGCCATTTCTGTCCTACGATCAAGAATCCCGAATATGTATTGCCGATCCAGCCGTAACAAAATGGCGACCTTGCACAAGATTCAGTAGTATCCTATCACATGTTTTTTGGAGAACTATTCTATGCTACCTAGTAGAGCTGGCTAGAATTTTCTTGCATATTGGAGGAATTTTTATTGTGTCATTATTGTATTGGTGGACTTGCAGATTGTTTCATTAGGGGTGTCTAGAGTAGAGTCATTCAAGCATCTTTAACATTTTGTGAGTCGAGACTGCAATTAGTAATAAGCACTTCTTTTTTTTTATGAACAGCAATTGTATAACCAGCACTATGTCTAATGACTCATCATTTACGGGGGAGGATAACACGGTACAGCCTAGTAACCAGCAAGTACAACAGATGTTTGGGGAGGGGAGTGTTATAAGTGGAGAGAGGGATGCCCGGGCATTTTTGCAGACACCTTTGACCGAACAGCGCCTGCAGGCTATTGATTGTTACGGTCTTCGCTGTTTAGCCACGGTTTTGGGGCGGGACTGTCCTGACAGTTGGCCCAAGAAGAATTTGGTGGCATGGTTGTTGGGTGATGGCGATGGGGCGGTGGGTGGAGTGGGGTCTTGGGGGGTTCCCTCCAAGCCTCCATTCCACTCTACCCCTGAGCTGGGCCCTCAGCCAGCGAGTCTTAGCACGATGCAGCAGGAGGGTTCTCAAGGGCAAGCTGGCTTACCCGTAAACACGTCTCGGTGTGGATCCCCCATTTTGTGCTCTCCCCCCCCAGGCCTGTCTCCTGAGATGTTATTTCAGCTAGAACTAGCTAAGTTTAAGCTGCAGGAGACTCAGATACAACAGGCTAGTATAGAACGCATAGAGGTTGCTAGAATCCAAGCCAATCAGGATGCAACCAGGTACCAGGCTGAAATGGATGTCGAGAAGTCTAGAGTAGAGACCACGGGGCGTCATCTCGGTGGTGGGCACCGGGTTACAGACTCACTTTCGCATTTAATTAAGTTAGTACCCGCATTTGATGAGACAGCAGTGACTGAGTTTTTTGCTCGTTTCGAAAAGAAGTGTCGTGAGTATGACTGGCCGGAGGTTAAATGGGCAGCATTAGTTTCATCACGTCTAGTGGGTAAGGGGTTGAAAGCCTACGATGCACTGTCACTGGACGAGAGTGTCGTGTATGGACTGGTGAAGGAGGCTGTGCTCCGGGCCTACGAACTGCAACCCGAAACTTATAGATTGAAGTTCCGTGGCGTGAATAAGAAGAGCGACGTCAGTTTTATGGAGCACGCACGGGACTTAACAGATGCATGTAATAACTGGTTTCGGTCCGAGCACGCAGAGTCGGCTGAGGAAATTAAGCAACTTTTCTATCTGGAACAGTTTTACAAATGTACTGGAACCGATCTAACGCTGAACATTAAGGAAAAATGTCCCAAGACAGTAGAGGAGGCTGCCAAGATGGCAGACCTCAGATTATCATTGATTCGTGGTTGCGGTGCCGCTCAGAGGGCTGAGTCAGGGCAGAAGGGGCGCTATACCCCACCCACCAGAGTTTTCGATAATAACAAATCCTATGACACACATAACCACACTAAATGCATTGCACCTAATAACACCTACAAACACAAGCCTCTCCCGTTTACTAAAGGTCAGGCCCCTTCTTCGCCCGCACAAGGGAAGAAGCCCATTGGGGATGTGAAATGTTACAAATGTCAGAAGCTAGGCCATTATTCACGTGAGTGCCCTAGTAACACTCCCGCTAAGCCGGTGTCATTGGTTCACAGTATCGGTGTGTCTCTGAAGGCTGCAGCAACTGCCCGGGGTAGGTTGTCAGCAGCTGAGGCACACGCGGTAAAGAAGCGTACGGAAGGCTCGACACCTGTCCGGGACACTTTCTGTGGCCATCGGGGGCACGGGTTTGTGAGCTGGGGGAGTGAACTACGGAGGGTTGACTTGCTGAGGGATACGGGGGCTTCGCAAACTTTGTTGAGGAACTTCACAGGGAAACCGATAAATGCGGCCAGAGTTGTTGTGGTGCAGGGTATAAATGCTACGAGGTCATACCCACTTGTGAGGTTGGAGTTGAGAGTGGGAGAGGTGTGCAGGGAGCTGGATGTAGGGATCGTTGAGTGTTTGCCAGTTGAGGGTGTCGACCTTCTTCTCGGCAACGACTTTGCGGTGCCCACTTCCGGGACTCCACCCTTAGTCGTTGCCGAGAGGGCGGCCGACGTGGATGGTGAGAATCGGGAATGGGTTGGGAGGTGCCAACAGGATGAGATGGCCTGTGTGGTAACCCGATCTCGCTCTGCGGCTCCTGCACAGCCTAGCACTCAACCTCGGGGACAGTGGAGGAAGGATCAGGAGAAGGTTGCTAAGGGCAGGAAAAGGGACATTGATTCTGCTGCACTTCTCGGTGATTCGGTACTTGGACCTATAATAAACACGGGAGTTGACTCTGGCCCAGATATGGTGTGTAACAAGGCAGAGTTGGGTAAGACTTCGCGTGAGGCAAGAGCTGTAGCGAGAGCCACTAAGGCAGTAGAGCCTACTAGCTGGGGTAATGTCTTATTACAAAACCATCTTGATGCATTGACGCCCAGGGACATTAGTGAGCAGCAGCTGCAAGACGCTAGCCTAGCTCGTTATAGCAATGGTGCCATAGAGTTGGAGGAAGATGGGGATGCGAAGCCGGGAGATTTCTTTAGGCTCAACAGGATATTGTACCGCAGATTTCTAGACCCCAAATCGAAGTGGGAGGGCGGTGCGAGGGTAGTAGACCAGGTGGTTGTTCCAAATAAGTATAGAGAGTCCTTATTGTGTCTGGCGCATGATGTGCCGGTGGCGGGTCATTTGGGGGTAACAAAAACATTGGCGGCATTGGGCAGGTTTTTCTGGTGGCCTGGGGTCAAGGCTGATGTCTGTGCATGGGTGGCTGGGTGTGCGACCTGCCAGACAACGGGGAAGCCTAACCAGACAATCCCGAAGGCACCTTTGTTTCCCATACCTGTCACCGGGCCTCCGTTCAGCAAAGTTGTAGTAGATTTGGTTGGCCCTTTCCCGCCTACTAGTAGTGGCAATAAATTCCTGTTGACAATCATGGATGTGGCTACGAGATACCCGGACGCATACCCCATGAGAAACGGCTCGGCAAAGGCAGTTGTTAAAAACTTATTATTGTTCTGTTCCCGTTATGGATTTCCACGTGAGGTGCAGTCAGACCAGGGGAGCAATTTTACATCCAAGTTGTTCAAGCAAACCCTTCAGTTGCACGGTATATGTTCTGTAGTGTCGTCAGCCTACCATCCCGAGAGTCAGGGAGTCTTGGAGCGGTGGCACTCGACCCTGAAGAGTATGCTACGCTGTTACTGTGCAGAACATGACACTGATTGGGATTTGGGTCTGCCGTATGTTCTGTTCGCTGCACGTGAAGTCCCAGGAGAGAGCCTGGGGTTCAGTCCAAATCAACTAGTCTTTGGCCATAATGTGAGAGGACCTTTAAGTATGGTGAAAGAGATCTGGGAGGGCGAAGAGAAGCCGGGGTCTGTACTTAAATATATCCTTGAGAGCCGGGAGAGACTTATAGGTTGCATGGCAGCGGCAGGTAATAACTTGGTTAATGCACAGGCGGTCATGAAGCACCAGTATGACGCCAAGGTGAAGCTTCGGGAGTTTTCGGTGGGTCAGGAGGTAATGTTGCTTTTACCTTTGCCTGGACACCCCCTTTCTGCCAAGTTTATTGGGCCGTATGTGGTGGCTAAGAAACTGTCCGACCTTGATTATCTCGTTGCAACACCTGACCGTAGAAAAAAACATCAGTTATGTCATGTTAACCTCATGAAAGAGTATGTGAGACGCCCCTCAGAGCCTCTCACTGTCCCTGTGCTGGCCTGCAGCGGCCAGGGTGGAGAAGGAGGTGGGGACAGTCATGCTGCTGAGGAGGATAGCTGGGACTGTGTCATTTCCGCGGAACAGTGGGCGGGGAATACTGAACAAGAGGCTAGGCAAGCTGTAAGTCACCTGCCTGAGCACCAGGGTGCTGCTGTCCTAGGCCTGTTCAGGTCATACCCCTCTGTTTTCGCCGAACACCCAGGTCTCACTACTCAGGTAACGCACGACGTGGACGTCGGTGATAATGTGCCCTTCAAGTCAGTGCCCTACCGTGTGCCCCCGGTAAAGTTGCCAGCTTTACGGGAGGAGTTAAAGTACATGGTTGAGAGAGGGATGATCACTGAAGGTTATGTGAAGTGGACATCACCCGTCACGTTGCAGCCAAAACCTGACGGCAAGGTGCGGTTCTGCATAGATTTTCGTAGGCTAAATGGCTTGACCACTACCAACCCTTACCCTTTGCCTCGAGTTGACGACAGCGTGGACAAGATAGGGAATGCAAAGTACCTTACTAAAATTGATCTTGTAAAAGGCTACTGGCAAGTACCCCTGTCGGACCGAGCTAAGAAAGTTTGTGGTTTTGTGGTAGATGGCAAGACCTACCAATGTAACGTAATGCCTTATGGGCTTAAGAACGCACCTGCCACGTTTCAGAACCTGATGAACGATATTTGTGACGAAATCCCTAACTGCACGGTCTACCTTGATGACGTGATAGTGTATGATGACAATTTTGAAACTCACCTAAGGCACTTAGAGACCCTGTTTGGGAAGTTGCACGATGCTGGGCTGGTGGTGAACCTGAGGAAGTGCGAGTTTGTAAAGGCTACTGTGCAGTATCTTGGCTTCGTGGTCGGGTTAGGCCGGGTGTGCCCCCCCCTGAGCAAGATACAGGCTATCAATATGTTTCCCAGGCCCACCACTAAGCGCCAGGTCATGCGGTTCCTAGGTATGATAGGCTATTATAGGCGCTTCATCCGGGGATACTCTACTGTCTTAGCACCGTTAACTGATCTACTGTCGAAGTCAGTGAAGTTCTGTTGGGCTGCGGAGTGTCAGAGGGCTTTCGACCTAGTCAAGCACCTGCTGTGTACACATCCGATTTTGAGAGCCCCAGACTTCTCCAGGAGTTTTCAGCTGGCGACTGATGCCAGCGGTGTGGGTGCCGGGGCAGTGTTACTGCAGACTGATTCCGAGGGCTTGGAACACCCAGTGAGCTTCTTTTCTCGCAAGTTTAATTCGGCACAAAGGAATTACTCGACTATAGAGAAGGAGCTTCTTGCTATCGTTTTGTCGCTCAAACATTTCGAAGTTTATGTTCCAGCCTACGGCCCGGTAGTGACGATTTATACGGACCATCATCCCTTGAAATTCCTAAATCAGTTTCACAATCGGAATATGCGGTTGACCAGGTGGTCCCTAATGCTCCAAGAGTATAATCTCAACATTCAGCATATTGCCGGGAGTGAGAACGTGATAGCAGATTGTCTATCAAGGGTTGATGATCCAGGATAGTCGTGCACGGTGTGTGGGTTGAGCAGGAGTAAAATTAGGCTATCATAACGCCGTCCAAAAAGATTATAAAACAATAAAATAAACGAGAAAATTTGTTTTAGTTTTGTAAGTCTTTATTGTTGTAGCATGATGCATGCGATATTGTGTTTTATGTATAATTCACACTTCAGTTGTTGTGCACCTTTTGCAATTAGTGGCAGCTAAGGGTAGCAGGTCGGTTGGTTGCCTGTCAGATTTTGATAATGCTTCTAAGGTCGATTATCTAAAGTCTTGGGGGGGCTGTGACGCACCCAGTGCGTAGCAACGTAACCTGATTGTACTCCTTGGTACTCCACTGTACCGTCACGGACCGTGTACCATGCTGGCTGCTTATATTGAGTGTGACAACGTATAACTATGTTCTTTGTATCTCTGCAAAGGTCTCGTCATTTGCTAACCAGTGGTGGGTTTTGTTTTAAGCCATGTCGAGACCTTCCATTTAATATGTAGTATCAATAGAGAAGTTGATAGATGAGATGATAGGAATTCAGAGAGAGAGAGTGAGTTAGACTTCAGAGCGAGAGGGTAGCGGTGCGCCACGCTGCCGGGGGGGTGGTTGCCAGACGTATGGACCGGTTGGCAGCCCTGCGCTTATAGCTAGGTGCGACAGGGTTGGTAGTACATTGCCGCCTGCCTATGCTGTCTGGGCTGCCCATGTTGTCGTACAGCACATTGCCTGGAGGCTCGCTGTGTGCTCTATGACCAGGTTGCCTAGAACCTTTGAGATTCTAACATCCCTTGCCCTCTCTCCCAATTTCTCACGGTTGCACTCTTTCTCTCTGACGACATTACTCTCATTTCATTCTTCTCTCTATTTAAATGCATAACCTTCCCTTGAGGTCCTAAAGGAGTTTCAGCACTCACCTCTCGTATTACTCTTAGGACAAGCATATATTTACATGTATTAGATTTAAGGGGTTAATGTGAACAGCGATCTTCTTGATGAGGATAGTTGGTGAACGTTCTACATGTTCACGAGTTATATGCCCAGCTCATCATCCAATTTGTGACTAGACTAGTGCCATGTGTAAGAGCCCGACCATGCCCAGGAGTTGTCTGTAGAGGGGTGAGGACTTAGCCCTGATTTGCCTACCGAGCCAGGAGCGAGTGCAGTACCAGAGACTACAGCTCGCTCGTAGTGCCGGTATAGTAGAGTAACGTAATTTATCTGTCCTTGTGTTCTCTGCAGTCTTTTCCTGGGTTCTCGCTTTCGGTGCTGGGACTCGTTGTTCCTGTGACTTGGCCTGCTAGCTAGAACACATGGGGATGATGAGTGGGTTGTATCTTTATTTTACTATGCATTGCAGCTCTCTTTAAGTTTATGTATGTAACACTTTACAATACACATTACTCACACACAAGACAACATTATTAATACTTTCATGTATCAATTAACTGCACTGTCGTTTTGCTGCTGTGTCCGGAGTTCTGTTGCGTAGGGCGCATACGGACTCAGAGGGGAGACAGAGTGAGAGAAGCGAAGTAGCCTATGCGGTAGTAGGCTACCGGCGCAGTACTGTTGCCTGCAACCTTTTAGTTATTCCAAGTATAGATTCATTATTACAATAAGTGACTACTGTTTATGTTCCTTCCATGTGTATTATTAGGTATCTACTGGATCATGAACATCTTGTATGCTACATGCTAGTGCATGTTAGTAGGGGACAGTTATTCTAGTGCACGCGCTTTCAAGTAGGCGTGTACATTTGTCATTTAGCATTTCACTGTCATACCTTTAGCCTGCTTCTATTCTACATTATTAGAGGCTTAATATTAACGTAGTTTCTTGAGTATTGCATTTCTTTAGTAATAACGTAACCTATAAATGTCTGAGGGAGTTTAGCCTCATAGCCTACCCCTGTTGTACACTTTCGCCGAGTTAAGGTACCTCGTTACCATAGACGATAACTCTGTAGGGCGTTGGTGCTTTTGTTGTCTGGAGCATATAGTATTTGGGACTGGAATCGAGCGTGTCGTTGTCACATAAGCCATTTCTGTCCTACGATCAAGAATCCCGAATATGTATTGCCGATCCAGCCGTAACAATATATATATATATATATATGTATATAATATATTAAATAAATAACAATACATAAAACAATGCGTTCCGTACGTGTAAAATTATTATTAGTATTATTATTATCATTGTTATTCTGTATTGTATTAATATTATGTTTTAATTATGAAAGCTACCGAACCCTCCCAACAGCGTGCTGAAACAACAGTAAATATTGAATCCAAACTAAATACCCGAAGGCACTGGAGGAAAGCAGCGGCAACTAAGAAGAATAAAAATAGAATGAAGAAATAACCCTAGGTAGAGCGCCCAGAAGGAGATATTAGGTACTAGAATAGGATGATAAAAAAAAAAAAAAAAAAAAAAAAAAAATGTAACGCTATCAATGAAATACGTATGCATGGGAGAAGACGATGACGTGGGTTATGGCGGGACTGGAGAATGTGTGAGCCAGGGAAGCGCGGGAGGAGGGGTGAAAATAGATGGACACTTAACCCATACAGTATCAGGGACGTCCTTTTCATCATATTCTGGCAACTCGTAGACGATTATATTCAGCTTAGGAAGGACCTCTAGCAATTATAAAGTCTTCTAATATCTCAACCAACCCTTGTAACTACCACAGATCCTTCCTAAGCTGCCAAATATCGTCTAAATCAAACTAGATTATACTAGAACCCACGTCACTGGTACTCAAAGGGTTAAGAGGGCTAACTAGAAGTAAAAAAAGTGCTCCTCCTCATATGGTATTTATATTCTTTCAGGATGGGTTTGCCTGGGATTGGTGGGTTTTGGAAGGTTTGGCCGGAATCACAGTTAACAAAAGTTAATGGGCCCATCAACTTTCTCTTCATAATTGCTGAGGGGCACAGGGCCCTGGGTGGGGCTTTGGTTTCCCGGGCGTTTCCGCACCCTCCTCAGCTCCCTGCCATAGAGTGGCTTCGGTCACCCAGGCTTTATTGTGGTCGGCGGGGAGGGTTCTGTGGGGGCGCTCGGTTATGGCCTTGGCCTTGCTCGCGGCCTTGGGGCTGTTCGGCCAGGCAGCTTGGGGAACAACAACAACAACAACAACAAAAGTTAATTGAAAGCGTTTGGGTTAGTGACAGAGTATACGCCAGGAAAGTTGAATGCAATAAGAAACACGGAGGTATGCATGGGAGAAGACGATGACGTGGGTTATGGTGGGACTGGGGAATGTGTGAGCCAGGGAAGCGTGGGAGGAGGGTGAAATTGGATGGACGCTTGAGGGGGCTAGCTAGGAGGAGGGAGAAGGGAGATTTGCCTGGGACGGAGGGCGCATCGATGGTTGGAAGAAAGGAGGTTAATAAATTAAAGAAAAATACCACAATACGGGGCTGAATGTGTCAAGGCAATCCGTAGGTTATGGTGAGTTTGTGGCATGCGTGAACTGAAGTAAGTGTGGGAGGAGAGGGTTAAATTAGTTGAACGCGTGAGGGAGGCACTAGCTAGGAGAGGGACTGGGAACTTGCTTGATACTTGGGCGGAGGGGGGGGGGGGGGGGAGAGCGTAAGTGATTTGAAGGAATGTGTGTGAAGTGTGAAGTGGGCGCGAGGGGAAGTAAGGAATATGCTTAAAATAGGGATGTAATTTCAGACACGGGGACGTTCCTAGGGAATTTCAGCTTCAATAGGAAGAGGACAACCAAATTCGTTATACAAATCATCTTTATTTTCATATTGGAAAACGTTTCGACATATTCATGCCGTCATCAGTAGTCTGTGAACACAAATTTACATATTGAAATTTAAAATACAAATATGGAAACTACTTGTGAATTACCAATACCTAAACTATACTTAATATAAAAGACTGCACGAGAAAAAATAGTGTGGAAATAAATGTGATGTGCAGAGAGAAACAGAAAGAACGGGAATGAGAATTAATGAGATAATGGCTAAACGAGTTATTTTTTTCTTTTCTATCTGTATGAAGGTGACAAAAGGCAAAAATGCCTGTAACAAGTGCCTCCACCACCCTTTTCGTTATATTCTGGCAACAATTATACGATTTTATTCAGCTTAGGAAGATCTCTAACAATTAAACGACAACAGACTATTTCATTTAATCCTTTGACCTACCACACATCCTTCCTAAGCTGAATATATCGTCTAATAGTGTCCAGATTACGACAAAAAGAACGTCACAGGTACTGAAGGGGTTAAAAGGAGCCAAGGAAATAACTGAGATCATGAGTAGAGAGAGAGAGAGAGAGAGAGAGAGAGAAATAACAGACAGACAGACAGACAGAAGAGTGGAAGTGACAAGTGACGTTAACCTCTTCCATACCGGCGACGTATTTTTCCTTTGATTTCAGCTACGTATAGACAACTGTATGATGCTCAGGAAGGATATGTGGTAGATAAAGGGATTAAGTGGGTTAGTTTGTAGACTGCTTATTGGTATTCTTCCTTCCTAAGCCGAATAAAATGGGCTAAACGTCGCTGAAACCAAATAAAAAGTAAGTCGCCGGTACAAAAGGGGATAAGGGAAAAGAAAACACTATAAGGGGGCGCCGGAGAAATGGGTTTTGTCTGTGTACTAATTATGGGTTACGAGGGGAAGGCCTGTTCTTCCAAGGGGTACAGATGTGGGGTGTGTCGCAGAGGTCTGGTGGGAACTGATAAAAGAGGGCTGGGTTCGGGTTTTTTTTTTTTTTTGTAGAGGGCTGGTAAGGGCTGCTGGAGGAGGGCTGGGTTTGGGTTTTTGTTGCAGAGGGCTGGAGGGGGCTGATAAAGGAGGGCTGGGTTTAGGTTTTGTTGTTAGTTGTTACAGAGGGCTATTGAGGGCTGCTGGAGGAGGGCTGGGCTTAGAATTTTGTTGTAGAGGGCTGGTGGGGGCTGATAAAGGAGGGCTGGGGTTAGAGTTTTTGTTGTTAGTTGTTGTAGAGGGCTTTTGAGGGCTGCTGGAGGAGGGCTGGGTTTGGGGTTTTGTTGTAGAGGGCTTGTAAGGGCTACTGAGAATAGATGTTTTGGTTTTGTGTTGTAATAGAGGGCTTATAAGGGCTGCTGGAGAAGGGCTGAATTGGGTTAGAGGGCTGCTACTAAAGATTAGTTTGAGTTTATCAGGATTTCATACATGGCTGGTATTATTAACCCTTTCACTGCCGGAAATGTATGTTGTATTATTTCAGCTATACTTAAACGATTTCATGCAGTTTATGAAGGATCTGTGGTGGGTAAAAGAGTTAAAGGAGATAGTTTGTAGCCTCTTAATTACTTCACGTCCATCCTAAGCTGAACAAAATCGTCTAATAAATGCCAGAATATAATGAAAAGAGGCATCGGTACTTAAGGGGTTAAGGGACATGTTTTAGGTTTTTGTTATTTTTGAGATTGATTGATTGACTGACTTTATTTAGTAACATGTGCATATACATCATGGTAGGTACAGAGCATAGACAAATTTGAGGACCATAAAAACGACCCATCTCCCCTTAATAGGTGTTCAGGTTCAAAGGCTTACAGGTGTTCAGGTTGATATAGGTGTTCAGGTTTATATAGGTGTTCAGGTTTATATAGGTGTTCAGGTTTATAGATGTTCAGGTTTATATAGGTGTTCAGGTTTATAGTTCAGGTTTATAGATGTTCAGGTTTATATAGGTGTTCAGGTTTATATAGGTGGTCAGGTTTATATAGGTGTTCAGGTTTATATAGGTGTTCAGGTTTATAAAGGTGTTCAGGTTTATATAGGTGGTCAGGTTTATATAGGTGTTCAGGTTTATATAGGTGTTCAGGTTTATAAAGGTGTTCAGGTTTATATAGGTGTTCAGGTTTATATAGGTGTTCAGGTTTATAGGTGTTTAGGTTTATATAGGTGTTTAGGTTTATACAGGTGTTTAGGTTTATATAGGTGTTTAGGTTTATATAGGTGGTCAGGTTTATATAGGTGGTCAGGTTTATATAGGTGTTCAGGTTTATATAGGTGGTCAGGTTTATATAGGTGTTCAGGTTTATATAGGTGTTCAGGTTTATAAAGGTGTTCAGGTTTATATAGGTGTTCAGGTTTATATAGGTGTTCAGGTTTATATAGGTGTTTAGGTTTATATAGGTGTTTAGGTTTATATAGGTGTTTTTTTTTTTTTTTTTTTTTTCTATATTCCAACTTACTTCCTCTCGGGCATAGGCTGAGAGCCTTAACATTCACCGCTTTACAATGAACAGTGAAGCCTGTGAGGTCTTGTTCCAGTCTAGGGAGTGAGACATGTGAAGCACGTAGAGCGCAACGAGCACCTGCCATCTTGCCGTCACATGAGGCACGGTGCTCACTCATGGCCCGAAACGACCCCATCTCTGAAGCCACCCCACTCCCGTGCTTCACTGTCTCACCCCCTACACTCGGACTCTCACACTTACACACACACAACGCCACCTGTTGAGCAGATAACTCACCAGGCATTGCACCCCTGTAGCATTTTTTGAATATGGGAATATTCATACAGTGCTATTTAATCAGGGAACAATGAGGGTATTTTATTGACGTTTCGGTGGGCTTGTGGTAATGCACTGATACTAGGTACAGCACAAATTCCATCCCAATAATATCTTCCCATTGATACATCGGGATTTGAACCCGGGACCTTTGGATTACCAGGCCAGTGGCAAGACCACTCCACCACACCTCCCCTTAGGTTTACATAGGTGTTTAGGTTTATATAGGTGTTCAGGTTTATAAGGTGTTCAGGTTTATATAGGTGTTTAGGTTTATATACTGTAGGTGTTCAGGTTTATAGGTGTTCAGGTTTATATAGGTGTTTAGGTTTATATAGGTGTTTAGGTTTATATAGGTGTTTAGGTTTATATAGGTGTTCAGGTTTATATAGGTGTTCAGGTTTATAAGGTGTTCAGGTTTATATAGGTGTTTAGGTTTATATACTGTAGGTGTTCAGGTTGATAGGTGTTCAGGTTTATATAGGTGTTTAGGTTTATATAGGTGTTTAGGTTTATATAGGTGTTTAGGTTTATATAGGTGTTCAGGTTTATATAGGTGTTCAGGTTTATAAGGTGTTCAGGTTTATATAGGTGTTCAGGTTTATATAGGTGTTCAGGTTTATATAGGTGTTCAGGTTTATATAGGTGTTCAGGTTTATAAGGTGTTCAGGTTTATATAGGTGTTCAGGTTTATAGGTGTTTAGGTTTATATAGGTGTTCCGGTTTATATAGGTGTTCAGGTTTATATAGGTGTTCAGGTTTATATAGGTGTTCAGGTATATAGGTGTTCAGGTTTATATAGGTGTTCAGGTTTATATAGGTGTTCAGGTTTATATAGGTGTTCAGGTTTATATAGGTGGTCAGGTTTATAGGTGTTCAGGTTTAATGAAAATAGTGGGGGCGTGAAGGAGGGCAGGTGGGTTACAGGTGTTCAGGTTTAAGCCAGTAGTGGCCTTGGTTTTGACTTGCCATCAAAGCAAAGGAAGAAAGAAAATTTGACGTTTTCATTGGTACTGTGGCAAAAGTTTTCACCACATTATTGACGCCATAACCTCCAAGTAGAATTACAATAATTATATTGTGGTTAGATATAGCACAACGTAAAACTTGCAAAGTAAACAAACTCAAACCAGAAACCGCACAATATAATGACAAACGAACTTATCAAAGTCACTATGTGAAAACAATGTAATGAAGATTTAGCAAAACAGTATTATGAAATAAAAAAAAGACACCACCACATAGAACCACCATTTATGTCAGAACAGCATAGATATGTTGAAGAAGAAATAATTTGAGCTGATAATATTGTTAGGCCACCAATTCCAAGTCAGTTCCAAGTCCTTAGTCAATCTTCACTGCCTCATGATCATCACATTAGGCCGTATCTGTTCTTTGAGTTTGGAATACGGCATGCACGTAAAGCTTTTCCCTTTGACTAAAGAAACTAGATCAGCCAAAATGTATTCAGTTTGCAGATACGTACCTTCTCAGAGCTTAAAGAGGACGCTCACAACTTTATTAAAGATTTAATCATATTCGGCAGGCTAATCACTCGGTCTGACTCTCCTTGATTTCTCAGATTCAGTGTATTTGTCTTCATCAATACAATTAAGGGGAGATGGTTAACTTTTTGGGCGATTTGTGCATGTATTCATTATTTTTCTAGTTTCCTCCCTAGACCTCCATCAAATTTAAAAAAAACATCCATTAGATCCCCCCTACTAGATTAATTTGTACATTTTTCGGTAGGAAAAATTCGGCCGGTTCTTCCAACATTACAGCCTCACTATCGTTCGCTAGGGAAAAAATCGACACCTAAATAGCACGAAAGGTCTAAATATTGACGAAGAAATGGGGCGAAAAGTCTTAAAATCGACTAACTAATGGGGCAAACATCTTAACATCTGAAAGCTAATGGGGCTAAACATGAGGGGGAAAGTAGTCCAGAAAACCGGCCCATGTCCCCTTAAACCTGGAATACTGTAGGTGGACTAGCTTGTTGTGGCAGCGAACAATAACAAGGAACAGATCTCCTTTACCCAACATTCAGGCTAGGCTACCTGTCAAAAAAGCTATTCTCGGGATTTCTTTGTTTAGAACCTTGAAGTTGAACCCTCTGCGGTACTCTTTGCTAACCCGTTGGACAGTGTTTTATTTTTAGTCTGGGTAACATTGTATTATTTTATCCAGCTTCGAGAGAAATCATCAGAATCAAACGGGTAAAAGCTGTCTTAACTAATCTGTTTATTCCTTATTACCCTTCTCACACTCTACAAATTATCTAATAGGCCAAACAAATATTATCTTCTGTAAATCAACAAAGTCATATTTATGGTGCCAAACTGTGTTCAAGCCGTTTATAGGTCAAGGTCACAGGACAACCTCCGTCGCAACAAGGAGGGCGATATTGTGAAGTTGATCAGGTGTGCTAACTGTGTCTATCCGAGGGTGGTCTTTCATTTATACCCCTGTTTCACATTATAAGTTTGGTGATGTTAAGACAATTTACCCCATCAATTTGGCGATTATAATATGCCGGTGCACTCCTTTCAGAAGTCGATCACTTCGCCAGCCTTCAGTTTAAATGAAACCAGGCTTCGGCCGGAGTATTTTCCATCGACAAATTTATAAAGTAAGGTGGAATCTGGGTATATACACTGTATTTCTTAGCTTGAATGGGGATTAGTTGGGAAATAGAAATCGTCTAATGATATACAGGAAGCAATGATCATCACTTACACAACACCACAGTAATAACGATAACTTGCGTTGAAGCCGCATATAGGTCAAGGTCACAGGGTCATCTCCGTCGCAGCAAGTTGGGTGATAGTGTGCAGTTGTTCAAGTGTGTTAATTGTGTTTGTCTGAAGGTGGTCAGTCCCCCCCCCCCCCCCCTCTCTCTCTCTCTCTCTCTCTCTCTCTCTCTCTCTCTCTCTCTCTCTCTCTCTCTCTCTCTCTCTCTCTCCCCCTGTTTCACAGTACTAGTTTGGCGATTTAGAGACATTTCACCCTATTAAAGTGGCAATTATTAAACCTTTCGCCCCATTCAGGAGTCGATGTTCTTCTTGGCAAGTGAAAGCGATCCTTTTATTGAGATTGAAATGGATTTTTTTTACCGAGAAAGTGTGCAAATACAACTCGAAGGGGATCTTACGGGTAATAGTTAACTTTAGAAGAAAAACCAATCCCCTGAAGGGTTAAGGGGAGATTTCCACTTGAGGGATTATTTTTCTTGACCCCTTTCTCCCTCATGTTTAGCCCCATTGCTTTTGATATTATAAAACGTTTGTCCTATTAGTTTAGCGATTTTAAGAACTTTCACCCCATATTAAGACCTTTCGTGCCATTCAGGTGTCGATTTTATCCTGGCGAGCGAAAGCGAGCCTGTAATTTAAGAGGAACCGGCCTTCGGCCGGGACATTTTTCTACCGAAAAATGTACACATTTTTCTTGAAAGGGACTCAAGAGGGTCTGTAATGATAAGCTTGATGGAAATCTAGCGAACTAACTAAATACCTCCTCTTAAGTGAGCGTGCACCTCCAGCAGCGACAAGCCACTCTTGATAGGATCTTAATGGACACCCCAACGACCGATTCCGACCTGGCCTAACCCATTTGAAGTTATTTAGGAGATTTCGGTATGTTTAAGGAGTGAGACCAAAACCTTTAAGTTAAACAACAATAAAACAAACTTGTACTTCCATCCAGTCAGAATAATATAAATTCGACACCTAAATGGCACGAAAAGTCTTAAAATTGACAAAGAAATGGGGCGAAAGGTCTTAAAATCACCAAACTAATGGGGCGAATGTCTGAAATTCTCCAAATTAATGGGGCTAAACATGAGGGAGAAGGGAGTCAGGAAAAAAACGTTCCTGTAAGGTAACATTAGATTATTGTTATTAATTTTCGTAGTCAAGTGGTTAGGGGCGCTAATTTAGACGTAGAACATGTTCATATTTTTCCACCAACCAACTTTATTTCTAAACTCAATTAATGAAATCAACAAATAAATGTGGTACTCCAAGGACTCGAACCTAGGCTACTCACCAGTAAAAGTCCACGTAGTTTCCCACCCAAGTCTCAAACCTCGCTAATGACATTAACATAACATGATTAAAGTTGTGTTCATCATCATCAGTTAAGGGGGGGTGACCTGCTTTTTGTTATTTCTGTCCTTTTCTCTCTTTCTCTGGCTTGTATCCATTCGGCCCCATTCAGCCAACTATTTTAAGACGTTTATCCCCATCCAGGTGTCGATTTCTTCCTGGCGAGCGATAGCGAGCGAGCATTATATGAAGAAATCCGGCTTCGCCGGAGAAATTTTTCTATCGAAAAATGTAAAAATTTAGCCTGCTGTCAAACAAAAATAAAAAATATGCTGGCTCGCTACCGCTCACCAGTAAAAAAATGACACCTGGATGGGGAATAAACGTCTTAAAACAGTAGGCTGAATGGGGCCAAATCGATACAAGCCAGAGAAAGATAGAAAACGACAGAACAAAAACAGGTCACCCCCCTTAATATATTCATTAAGTTTGGTGCAGGGGTGGGGTCTCTACGAAGACTAAGTTGGGTGCAGGGGTGGGGTCTCTACGAAGACTAAGTTGGGTGCAGGGGTGGGGTCTCTACGAAGACTAAGTTGGGTGCAGGGGTGGGGTCTCTACGAAGACTAAGTTGGGTGCAGGGGTGGGGTCTCTACGAAGACTAAGTTGGGTGCAGGGGTGGGGTCTCTACGAAGACTAAGTTGGGTGCAGGGGTGGGGTCTCTACGAAGACTAAGTTGGGTGCAGGGGTGGGGTCTCTACGAAGACTAAGTTGGGTGCAGGGGTGGGGTCTCTACGAAGACTAAGTTGGGTGCAGGGGTGGGGTCTCTACGAAGACTAAGTTGGGTGCAGGGGTGGGGTCTCTACGAAGACTAAGTTGGGTGCAGGGGTGGGGTCTCTACGAAGACTAAGTTGGGTGCAGGGGTGGGGTCTCTACGAAGACTAAGTTGGGTGCAGGGGTGGGGTCTCTACGAAGACTAAGTTGGGTGCAGGGGTGGGGTCTCTACGAAGACTAAGTTGGGTGCAGGGGTGGGGTCTCTACGAAGACTAAGTTGGGTGCAGGGGTGGGGTCTCTACGAAGACTAAGTTGGGTGCAGGGGTGGGGTCTCTACGAAGACTAAGTTGGGTGCAGGGGTGGGGTCTCTACGAAGACTAAGTTGGGTGCAGGGGTGGGGTCTCTACGAAGACTAAGTTGGGTGCAGGGGTGGGGTCTCTACGAAGACTAAGTTGGGTGCAGGGTGGTGGGGTCTCTACGAAGACTAAGTTGGGTGCAGGGGTGGGGTCTCTACGAAGACTAAGTTGGGTGCAGGGGTGGGGTCTCTACGAAGACTAAGTTGGGTGCAGGGGTGGGGTCTCTACGAAGTCTAAGTTGGGTGCAGGGGTGGGGTCTCTACGAAGACTAAGTTGGGTGCAGGGGTGGGGTCTCTACGAAGACTAAGTTGGGTGCAGGGGTGGGGTCTCTACGAAGACTAAGTTGGGTGCAGGGGTGGGGTCTCTACGAAGACTAAGTTGGGTGCAGGGGTGGGGTCTCTACGAAGACTAAGTTGGGTGCAGGGGTGGGGTCTCTACGAAGACTAAGTTGGGTGCAGGGGTGGGGTCTCTACGAAGACTAAGTTAAATTATAAAAATCTTGGCCCTCATAATTACGTTAGTAGTCCTGGTTATAAAAGACTTTCTTTATTTGCTCTCTCTCTCTCTCTCTCT
Organism: Lithodes maja; assembly: GCA_037953745.1. Classification (NCBI taxonomy): domain Eukaryota; kingdom Metazoa; phylum Arthropoda; class Malacostraca; order Decapoda; family Lithodidae; genus Lithodes; species Lithodes maja. Next base: position 33,294 of record JBAKBP010024299.1, read on the forward strand.
CTCTCTCTCTCTCCTCTCTCTCTCTCTCTCTCTCTCTCTCACAAAGCCTGATCATTAATAGTGTCCATTAACGATTCCACAGACACATAACAACTCTCTCTCTCTCTCTCTCTCTCTCTCTCTCTCTCTCTCTCTCTCTCTCTCTCTCTCTCTCTCTCTCACACACACACACACACACATACACACACGCACACAATCACCTTTATAACACGATTATAGTAAGATGATATCACTGTAGTGGTAAAAGTGGTAAAAACACACATATCTCATTATATCAAGCCCCTGGTTTGATCCCAGAGAGGTACAAAGGGAGTTATTTCACAGGCCACCATTCCGTGTGTGTGTCTGCAAGAATGTTAATTATCCTTATTGCACATGTTGTTCAGATGCTTGCAGAGAGTGGTGTGAAACCGCGTACAAATTATGATCAGTTTATTTTATATGGCATTCATTATTTATCTTTCAGCAAACAGGCCTCCAGTGATAAACATTTTGACTAGAGACCATACATTTACAAAAACATGAATAAATAAATAAATATATACAAAATATATACATAAATATATAAGTAGATATATACTGTACAGTCGCGCTAATAAGTGATGTCTCGGCACTAAGTATGTTTTGATCAATAATTGGTGTCGGCAATATCTAAGCTTCATTTCTTCATATCGAGTGAAATATACAAACGTGTTCCTACTCTTAACCACCCTATTCAACATCTGACAGACATTAATACAGCACAGAGCAAGCCAAACGTAATGACAGCTGGGACATGACTTATTAGCGCGACCGTACATACATACCCTGTACGTAAAAGGATAAAGAGTAATTAAAAAGTATTTATCATGATTTATGGGAAGGTACCAGTAATTGAGGATTAATATACGCTTTCAGTATAAGATGACGCATTAATTCATTTAATTTTAGGCTATCATTAGACAATCTTATGCGGTTGAAGAAGGGTCTCTAGAAATAAATATAAAAATCTGTGTTTACCACTCGAGTTGCACAGATTCCGTCTGATCATAGCCAGAATAAAGAGAAAGAAATGAGTCCTCACATTCATAGAGGGTCAATAGTGTGATAACTAATAGATAAATACGTAACTAAATAAATAAATAAATAAATGACAAGCAAGATATAAAGCTCAAAGAATTGTCGACGTAAAGAATAACAGTTAACTAAATACCACAAAAGCACAAACGAATGCTTATAAAATTATCTTCGAGGATTAGCGAGTTGAAAATACACCTCAGTTCTCCCCGGGGTTATTTTGAGGACAGCTAATTACCACTCTTCTGTACGGCGGTAATAGAGTGGTTAGCCCTATTTGGTCCGTTTTCGCTCCGTTAGTTTGGAGATTTTAAGACTGTTCACCCCATTAGTATTTGCGATGATAAGACGTTTCACACAAGGGGTAACTAAGTGTAATAAATGTAGCTAAGTGTACGTGGTACCTGTCTTGCAACACAATCCCACCCCTACTCTTTGCAACTCTCCAATCCAAGATTGAAACGTTATTCTCAGTCTTTCTTCTATTCAACAGCTGAGCTCTTGAACTCTCTCCCAGAATAAGTCTTTCCCTCTTCCTATGACTTAAATTGCTTCAAACTCCGTGTTTCCAGGCATTTTGGCTCGAACGTCCCTTGATTTTGACCCTGTCACTCTTTCAACTATGGGGGAGGCACTCGCTATAGGCAGTTCTGCATTTTGTCTCCCTCACTCACAACTAAGGGGTAACATAAAGGTAACTAAGAGGTAACATCAAGGTAATAAGAGAGGTAATAAAAGATATCAATATATAAAGGTAAGCTAAGGCAACTAAAGGGCTAACATAAAGGTAACTAAGGGCTAACATAAAGGTAACTAAGGGCTAACATAAAGGTAAGATAAAGGTGATATTATAAAAAAGTACTATAAAGGTAACTAAGGGTGACATGAAGGGGTAGGCTAATATACAGGTATCATAAAGGTAACTAAGTGGTAACATAAAGGTAATTAAGGGGTAACATGAAGGGGTAGGCTAATATACAGGTAACATAAAGGTAACTAAGTGGTAACATAAAGGTAACTAAGTGGTAACATAAAGGTAACTAAGGTGCAACATGAAGGGGTAGGCTAATATACAGGTATCATAAAGGTAAC
>JBAKBP010024300.1:0-35437 GCA_037953745.1 Lithodes maja
CTCCTCTTTCCCTTTGCCCTTATATAGGGGGACTATTATGCCAGTCTTCCAGTCATCGGGTTGTGACGCATGTCGAGTATGAGCATGCTGAACAGAACGCCAGTCAGGCCCCACTCTCGCTAGGATCGTCAGGGCAGGAACTTTGGCTGTAGTCTGTGTAGAGTTTCCTAACTTAGTTTATGTGAGCCGTTGTACTATAAGTATTATAAATATGTATTTTGTTTTCATCTGAGTCAACGAGTTCTATTTTATATCATTAGTTATAAGTATTGTGTGTGGGACTTATATGTAATGATGAGAGGAGAGAGAGAGAGATGTTACGTAACGGGGACCAGTGAGTGCGCCACGCGGGCAGATAGGCCTAATTCCCTCCTCCCTTCCTCCCTCTCAGAGCGTGGGAAATTCTTTGTCGATCCCAGATTGAGAGAGAATATGACGTCATGATTGCCAGTGGGCGGTCCTTAAGTAGTTTGAGATATGCCGCTAGAGGGCCGAGTATAAAAAGAGAGGTTCTTGCCACCATTTCTTCAGAACTCATCAGGCAAAGCGACTTCTCATATCCCTTGCAACTATCCATATTCTTCCGACTGATGTGAACTTTCTCTACTCTCTGAACAGCCTATCTTCTTCTCTTCTCGTCCCTGTTTAACCTCCATGACCCCTTTGGTGCAGATTTAGTCAGCCAAAGTATTATCGCTTGAGTTCTCACGAGATAAGTGCCTGTTAGATAGCCTATTTTTGGAAGGGTTAACTAGAATAGGATTGATTGATGTTTGTTGCACTCGTATATGCATTTCCCTGTGTGCGATTATTCATGTTCCTGTTTTCTGCTGGTTTAGGCAATGCTAGACTGGGATAGGGTTTCTGAGTTGTGATTTCCTATGAGTACTAGGTTGCGGTTGAACCAGTACAATTGCAACGGAGACGTGGAACGCCTAGGTGGTCTTTCTGACTGTGTACCGTGGGAGTTTAGCACTGTGTTGCGAGTGAGGGCTTTTGCCTGTGCCACCCAACACTGTGCTATCTCATTTGCTTGACTTTGAGAGGATCGCCAGGAGAGAACCAGATACTAGTGATCTGGATCTCTCAAGAGAGCATCCGTCAATTACCGTAATTTGGCCGCACAGTCTTAAGGACCTCGCTAGGCTACGAGCCGCTTGCTCAGCCATTGTCTCTTAACCTTAGATATCCCAGCTAGACTTTGCTCGACCAGCAGATACAGTATAGTATTGAAGCTTCTCCTTATGTATATTATTGTTTAAGCACTATTGATTTCATGTGTGGCACGCTTAGCTACTTCAGAGATTAGTGGCCCACGAGCACAATCTTAGTAGGCTATTGCTAGTGCATTGTCGGAGTACTTCTTCTTAATGTTTGCCATATCCTATTGCTTATTCTTATAATTCTTCTTATGTCAATTTAAAGCCTTTAATTACCAGCGAGTTATTCATTAAATTGCTGTTCAAAATCCGATACTTACTTCTTATGAGTATTCGAGAAGCATCTAACTTATCAGAAGATTCCTTGCTTGATGCTCGAGGACTATTGTTTAATGTAACGTAATAGTGCCGATCCGAAGTAGAGGGTGGAGGACTTCTTAAGTTCTTAGTTCAAGGGTGGATTACTTCGGCTTCGGCCAACACTATTCTTTAGTGTTGTAGTACTTTCTTCTTTGTTTGATTGTTGACCAGACTAGATAACTCCCGTCTTGTTATTAGTCTGTTGTGTGAAACGCTAGTACCGAGTTCTTGTATACCCCGTTATAGCAGATAGAACTCTGGAGGGTAGTGGCGTTTTTTGTTCGGCTGGCAGTACTCTGGGGTTGGGATCGTGTGTTTCCGTTGTGGCAGCGAGCCATACTCGAGTCCTGTGTAAGAGCCCTAGTGTACCCGAGTGCCCGGTCGTAACAAATGGCGACCTTGCTTAGGATTTTGTGAACAGTATAATTTTTGCAGAGTTGTACAACATTTGTTGTTCGTACTTTAGCGTGCATATTGAAGAATATTTTTTTTTGTAAGGCAATTAGGAGAGCATTTAAGAGACTCCAGTTAATTTAGTAATTAGTGCTTACATAAGGGAGTTTAACACTTTTGTCTCGAGAATTTTTTTGTGAACTTCAGTATGTCGTGCCCTAGTATTGACGAGGAGCGAGAGATGCCAGTTGAAGAGGTGCCGTTAGTAATCAGTGAGGAGGATGCTAGAGTTTTGTGAGTAAGCGGTACCACGTGACGGAGGAGAGGTTGACTGGGGTGAATATTTATGGCTTGCACTGATAGCCAAGGTTTTGGGTTCTATCCAATGTAGGAGGGATGTCCAAGGGGGAGCTGATTTCCTGGGTGTTGCGTGGGCGACATGGGGTTTCGGAGGAGAGGGCGTTTGGGGGGGTTCCTCCCCAGATCCCCTCTCACTCGACTCCCACAGTGCCGTCCACTCAAGTACCGGAGGTTAGCACCCTCCCACAGAGGGATGAGAATTGGAAGATTGGAGTGCCCTCGGGCGGTGCGTATGGTGGTTCCCCAGTTCTTGCCCCCCTCCTTCAGTAGTGGCAGCTCCCTCTTCCTGCCTGTCTCCAGATATGATATTTAAACTTGAGCTTGCTAAGATTGAGAATGAATCTAGGAAACAGGAGAATGAGGCTAGGAAGCAGGAGATTGAGGCTGAGACCAGGAGGCATGAGGCTGAGGTTAGGAGGCACGAGGCTGAGCTTAGGTACGACTCAGAGAAATATTGTGCTCAAATAGATTTAGATAAGACTCGTGCAGAGTCGACAGGGATTCGGATGGGCCGTGAGGGCCAAGTAAGAGAACAGTCCTTGTCCCACTTAGTCAAGTTGGTGCCGGCATTTAGTGAAACTGAAGTCACAGAATTTTTAATCGTTTTGAGAAGAAGTGTAGGGAGCATAATTGGCCTGAAGAGAAGTGGGCAGCTCTGGTCTCCTCAAGACTTACGGGTAAGGGTCTGAAGGCTTATGATGCACTGCCTTTAGAGTCTTGCATTGACTACCCAGAATTGAAGAGAGCTGTCCTACGGGCATACGAGTTGCAACCAGAAACATATCGATTGAAGTTTCGGGGTGTTACAAAGACTAGGGAGGCGACCTTTCTTGAACATGCCCGGGACTTAAAAGATGCACTTACAAACTGGACACGTTCTGAGAAAGCTGAGACGGCCGAACAGTTGACTGAGCTGTTTCTGCTCGAGCAGTTTTATAAGTGTACAGGTGCAGATATGACTTTAACTATTAAAGAAAAGAACCCTAAAACTCTACAGGAGGCAGCTGAGATGGCTGACCTCCGGCTATCACTAATTCGTGGGTGCGGGTCTGCCCAGCGTAGTGAGGCAGGTACAAGGGGCGTGATGCCCCACCCCCCCGAGTTAGAGATATACCTTATGCAAACAAGTACAAGAGTTATGATACCAAGACTGACCACAAGACTAGCACCGTCCCATTTAAGAAGGGGCCGGGCCCTTCCCAGTACCAAGGGAAGCCCAAAGGGGAGTTAGAGTGTTATCAATGTCATAAAAAGGGGCACTTTGCAAGAGTCTGTCCTAGCAAACCACCTACAGCAGCTGTGTCTTTGGCCTGCACATTGGTGTGTCTCTGAAGCCTTCTGAGTTTGCCCGGGGCAGTTCGTCAGAGGCTGAGGCACAGCCAATGCAGAAGCACCTGGGAGGCTCGAACCCTGCTCAGGATGTTTTTTGCGACCATAGAGGACGGGGTTGCGTGATGTGGGCGGGGCGCAAGCATGGAGTAGAGGTCTTGCGTGATACAGGTGCTTCCCAGACTTTGATGAAAAACTTGACTGGCTACCCTATAAATGCGGCTCGGGTGGTGGTGGTGCAGGGTATTAATGCAACTCGGTCATACCCGCTGGTGCGGTTGGAGTTGGAGGTGGATGGTGTGGCACGTGAATTGGATGTTGGGATTGTGGAGAAACTGCCAGTGGAGGGCGTCGACCTTCTTCTCGGCAACGACTTTGCAATGCCCGCTTCTGAGGTTCTACCCTTAGTCGTTGCCGAGAGGCCGGCCGACGTGAGTAGGGAAGAGCGAGAGTGGGTCGAGCGGTGCCAGGCACAACCCATGGCGTGTGCTGTCACCCGAGCTCGGGCAGCTAAAGTGTCACAGCCTAGTCCTCCGTCTTCAGACCAGCAGAGGAACGATCAACAGGAGGAGGCTAAAGCTGGAGTTGGTTTTAAGAGTTTGACTCGGCGGCTCCTCCTGGGTGATTCAGTATTAGCACCATTACTTAGTTCTGGAGTAGCCCCTGGGCCTGTCATCGAGAGTGACGAGGCTGGGCATGACGAGTCTCCACGACAGCAACGTTATGAACATCGAGAGAGACAGAGGGAGCAGCTCAGTATCGGGGAGGGTCATGCATTGCTCCGGGAGCAGTTAGATCGCTTGGCACCCTCAGATATACGTCGGTTGCAGCTGGAGGACCCTGAGCTCCAAACGTGTGCTAAATGGAGCTGTGGAGCTCGACGAGGACGGTGATGCACAGCCGGGAGATTTTTTTTTATTTAGATGGCATCCTGTATCGGCGTTTTCAAGACCCCTAACCGTAGCTGGAAGATGGGGTCCGGGGTAGTGGACCAGTTGATGGTGCCGCGGGAGTGCAGGGATAGCCTACTGAGTTTGGCGCATGACACACCGCTGGCAGGACATTTGGGGGTAAGAAAAACGGTGGCGGCTTTGGGGAAGTTGTTTTGGTGGCCGGGGATGAAGTCTCATGTGCAGTCCTGGATAAACTCATGTGATATTTGTCAACGGGTCGGGAAACCAAACCAAGTTATTCCTAAAGCTCCGTTGCACCCTATTCCTGTAATTGGGCCACCTTTTAGTAAGATTGTTGTTGACATGGTTGGTCCCCTCCCTCCCACAAAGGCTGGTAATAAATTTTTGTTAACCATCATGGATGTTGCCACTAGATACCCCGATGCATACCCCATGAAAAACGGCATGGCTAAGACGGTAGTCAGTAACTTGTTGTGGTACTTTTCAAGGTACGGGTACCCGGAGGAGATTCAGTCTGATCAGGGGTCCAATTTCACCTCCAATCTCTTTAAGCAAACAATGCAACAGCATGGAATACGGGCGGTGGTATCGTCAGCGTATCACCCTGAGAGCCAAGGGGTGCTTGAGCGGTGGCATGCCACCCTTAAAAGCATGCTCAGGTGTTATTGTGCTGATAACGGAAGAGATTGGGATCTTGGATTGCCGTATGTACTGTTTGCTGCTCGGGAAGTGCCTGGTGAGAGCCTGGGATTTAGTCCAAACGAGCTGATTTTTGGACACCGAGTCAGGGGCCCCCTTAATATGCTGCGGGAAATTTGGGAAGGAACTGTGCCGCCTTGTTCCTTGTTGAAGTATGTGTTTGAAAGCCGTGAGCGCATGCTTAAGAGTCTGGAGATGGCAGGTCGGAATTTAACAGGGTCACAAGCTTTAATGAAGGACAGGTATGATCGCAAAGTGAAGCTCCGGGAGTTCATTGTGGGACAGGAGGTGTTGATTTTGTTGCCTTTGGTGGGTAACCCCTTGTCGGCGAAGTATACTGGACCCTATAAAATTGTGGAGAAAATTTCGGACCTAGATTACCTTGTTGCCACTCCAGACAGGAGGAAGAAGAATCAGTTATGTCACGTGAACCTGATAAAAGAGTATGTGAGGCGCCCCTCTGAGCCTCTCACTGTCCCTGTGTTGGCTTGTTGCGGCCGTGGTGGAGAAGGAGAGGGGGACAGTCAAGCTTCAGAGGAGGATAGCTGGGATCACCATGTTTCAGCGGATCAGTGGGCGGGGAACTCGAGCCTAAGGGCTGACGAGGCTATAGCCCATTTGCCTGAGCCGCAATTTGAAGCTATCCGTCAGTTGCTCGGTTTATACCCCACTGTATTCGCTGAACATCCAGGCCTCACTACTCAGGCTATGCATGATGTTGACGTGGGGCACCATCTACCCTTTAAGTCAATCCCATACCGTGTGCCCCCCATAAAACTACCCGCTCTGAGGGATGAGTTGGAGTATATGCTCGGTAGAGGGTTGATAGAGAAGGGTACCGTTAAATGGACTTCCCCCGTAACACTGCAGCCTAAACCAGATGGCAAGGTACGCTTCTGTATTGATTTCCGTAGGCTAAACGGTTTGACTCCAACTAACCCATATCCTCTTCCTCGGGTTGATGATAGTGTTGATAAAATTGGTAATGCTCGGTTTTTGTCTAAAGTTGATTTAGTAAAAGGTTACTGGCAAGTACCTTTGTCCGAGCGTGCTAAAGAGGTATGTGGTTTTGTTGTGGACGGGAGTACCTACCAGTGCAATGTTGTGCCTGACGGACTTAAGAATGCACCAGCAACGTGTCAGAGCCTGATGAATGAAAGTGAAAAGGACAATGATGCGCTGGGGCATTTCGAGATCTATGTTCCAGCCTATGGTCCGGTCGGTGTAGTTTACCCAGATCATTACCCTCTCGAGATCTTGGACCAGTTTCACAATCGGAATATGAGGCTGACCAGGTGGTCACTAAGGTTATTGGTATATAACCTGGACATAAGCCATATTGCCGGTTGTGACAACGAGGTTGCATGTGGTCGTTCAGGGGTATATGATCCTGGGTAGATTGACACACGGGTAGCCTCCTGCTTTGGTTTGAGTAGTATTTTGCGCTTGGTGCTTGTTGGCTCGCGGTTGTAGCCCAGCGTATTGGGTCGTAAAGCAGGATTGTTGAGCGTTTGGTATAGAAGAAAATAGGCTGCCCTTATAGTGCAGCCGGAAAAAAACATATTAAAATATAAAAATCATATAAAAACTCTTTCTTTTTGATATAGATAATTGTATAAGTTTGTCATAGCCTATAGTGTTTGAGTAGTCCACGAACTATCAAACGGCTGAGCTGCTGTAAGCTCGCTCTGGGAGCATGATATTATGTTTTTTAATATTGTTGGGAGGAGTTATGAAATGTGATTTTTTTTTTATAAGATGTGTTTTAGTGATAAACTCAGCGTTGTTTTAGTGCCATGCGGTCGCTGGGTGTGAGGGGTTTGATGGGGTTCTGTATATCAGATTTTAGCTCAGGGTTGAGCAAGTAAAATCTTGGGGGAGGTGTGACGCATGTCGAGTATGAGCATGCTGTACAGAACGCCCAGTCAGGCCCCACTCTCGCTAGGATCGTCAGGGCAGGAACTTTGGCTGTAGTCTGTGTAGAGTTTCCTAACTTAGTTTATGTGAGCCGTTGTACTATAAGTATTATAAATATGTATTTTGTTTTCATCTGAGTCAACGAGTTCTATTTTATATCATTAGTTATAAGTATTGTGTGTGGGACTTATATGTAATGATGAGAGGAGAGAGAGAGAGATATTACGTAACGGGGACCAGTGAGTGCGCCACGCGGGCAGATAGGCCTAATTCCCTCCTCCCTTCCTCCCTCTCAGCGCGTGGGAAGTTCTTTGTCGATCCCAGATTGAGAGAGAATATGACGTCATGATTGCCAGTGGGCGGTCCTTAAGTAGTTTGAGATATGCCGCTAGAGGGCCGAGTATAAAAAGAGAGGTTCTTGCCACCATTTCTTCAGAACTCATCAGGCAAAGCGACTTCTCATATCCCTTGCAACTATCCATATTCTTCCGACTGATGTGAACTTTCTCTACTCTCTGAACAGCCTATCTTCTTCTCTTCTCGTCCCTGTTTAACCTCCATGACCCCTTTGGTGCAGATTTAGTCAGCCAAAGTATTATCGCTTGAGTTCTCACGAGATAAGTGCCTGTTAGATAGCCTATTTTTGGAAGGGTTAACTAGAATAGGATTGATTGATGTTTGTTGCACTCGTATATGCATTTCCCTGTGTGCGATTATTCATGTTCCTGTTTTCTGCTGGTTTAGGCAATGCTAGACTGGGATAGGGTTTCTGAGTTGTGATTTCCTATGAGTACTAGGTTGCGGTTGAACCAGTACAATTGCAACGGAGACGTGGAACGCCTAGGTGGTCTTTCTGACTGTGTACCGTGGGAGTTTAGCACTGTGTTGCGAGTGAGGGCTTTTGCCTGTGCCACCCAACACTGTGCTATCTCATTTGCTTGACTTTGAGAGGATCGCCAGGAGAGAACCAGATACTAGTGATCTGGATCTCTCAAGAGAGCATCCCGTCAATTACCGTAATTTGGCCGCACAGTCTTAAGGACCTCGCTAGGCTACGAGCCGCTTGCTCAGCCATTGTCTCTTAACCTTAGATATCCCAGCTAGACTTTGCTCGACCAGCAGATACAGTATAGTATTGAAGCTTCTCCTTATGTATATTATTGTTTAAGCACTATTGATTTCATGTGTGGCACGCTTAGCTACTTCAGAGATTAGTGGCCCACGAGCACAATCTTAGTAGGCTATTGCTAGTGCATTGTCGGAGTACTTCTTCTTAATGTTTGCCATATCCTATTGCTTATTCTTATAATTCTTCTTATGTCAATTTAAAGCCTTTAATTACCAGCGAGTTATTCATTAAATTGCTGTTCAAAATCCGATACTTACTTCTTATGAGTATTCGAGAAGCATCTAACTTATCAGAAGATTCCTTGCTTGATGCTCGAGGACTATTGTTTAACGTAACGTAATAGTGCCGATCCGAAGTAGAGGGTGGAGGACTTCTTAAGTTCTTAGTTCAAGGGTGGATTACTTCGGCTTCGGCCAACACTATTCTTTAGTGTTGTAGTACTTTCTTCTTTGTTTGATTGTTGACCAGACTAGATAACTCCCGTCTTGTTATTAGTCTGTTGTGTGAAACGCTAGTACCGAGTTCTTGTATACCCCGTTATAGCAGATAGAACTCTGGAGGGTAGTGGCGTTTTTTGTTCGGCTGGCAGTACTCTGGGGTTGGGATCGTGTGTTTCCGTTGTGGCAGCGAGCCATACTCGAGTCCTGTGTAAGAGCCCTAGTGTACCCGAGTGCCCGGTCGTAACAGGGTGCACTCCCCTTCTCCCATGCTAGTTTGCACATTTTCCATACCCATTCTATCACTATCTCACCACCATACCTCAACATTTCCCCACACACTCCATCTGTTCCTGGTGCTTTCCCCAACTTCACTCTTTTCATGGCTTCCCACACTTCTGACCTCCTGATCCCCACCTCCTCCTCCACTACTTCTCTTCTTCTCCCTCCCATACCATATCCAGCTATGTTTGCTGGCTCTTCATTCCTTTCATTTAGCAACTCACTGAAGTACTCCCTCCATCTTTCGACTCTCTCTTGCTTCTCGGCTAGCATTCTCCCATTCTTATCTTTCACACCCTTACTGTTTCCCTTGCTACCTTCCCTAACTTTCTTGACTTCTTTCCAGAACAGTTTCTTACTCTCCCTCCATTTTACACTCAGATTCCTTCCAAATTCCTCATCTACTCTTCTCTTACTTTCCTTCACTACTCTCTTCACCACCCTCTTACTCTCCACGTACCTCGCTCGTTTCTGTCTCTCGGAATCTTCATTCCCTCTACTACCCAACCACTCTCTATATGCTTTCTTCTTTTCTTCCACAGCTATTCTTACCTCTTCTGTCCACCATGCTGTACCTTTCACTCCCCTCCCTCTTCTCCTCACTCCACACACCTCCTCACATGCTGCACAGATCTCATCCTTAAACACCTTGCTCATCTCCTCCACTTCCTCCATAACTTCCAGGTCGAACCCACCTAGTCGTCTTTCCACTGCTCTCCTGTACTCCTCCCTGACTTCCTCCTCCTGCAACCCTCTCCACCCTCCTCACCATTCCACCCTCCTCTCGCCTCCCTCCCGCTCTCCTCACCCACTTCTTTTGTATCCTAACCTTAGCTACCACTACATAATTATCAGACAGACCCCCTCCAATACCCCTATACACCCTAGCATCCATCACAGATTTCTTCATTCGTTCATCCACACATACATAATCAATCAATGACTTTCGTTCCACCACTGTCTTATCCTTCATCGTCAACATCCGTTTCCACGTGTACCTGTGGATCATTCTGTGTCGGAAGAAGGTGTTGGCTATCCACAGCCTCCTCCCCACACATACGTCCACAAGTGCACTACCATTCCCATTCACCTCTGATGGTACCCCCCACCCTCCCACCACTCCCTCAACTTTCCTATCACCCACCTTACCATTCATATCCCCAATCAGAAATATTCTTTCGTTCTTGTCAAACTTCTCCAGGCACGCCTCCACATTCATCCAGAACTCCTCTTTCTTTCTTTCAAGTATATCCTCTGTCGGGGCATACACGCATACAATCACCCACGTTTGTATTCCTACTTTCATTCTCACCCACACAATCCTTGAACCCACAGACCCATACTCTCTTACACATTCCTTCCATTTGCTACTTACAAACAAACATGCACCTTCTCTCGCTGTTCCTTCACTCACTCCAGCACACACACCCATTCCACACTCCCACCTCTCACATCTGAACCTTTCCATTTGGTCTCTGTCATTCCACATACATCCAGCCTGGCATTCACTAACACTTCCAGAACCTCTCTCTCTTTTGTGCCATCATTCATGCCACTAACATTCCATGTAGCCATTCTCAGAATGTCCGAAGGCATGTCCTTAGTCGGTCGTGGTTCGTCAACGTTGGTTCCGTCCGCATCCGAGGCTGTTCGTTCGTTTTTTTTTTTGCTTAGATATTTTTTCCGGGTGGGGGTCGCAAGCCCACCGACCCAACCTCTTTAGTCGCCTCTTACGACACGCAGAAGGCACGTGGGGCATATTCTATTCCCTAACCCCCAGGGGGTAAATATTTGATTCAATAAATACGATTAGAGGTTTTGTAGTGTAGTATGGATCCACAATAATAACTCATTTACAAAATATGGTATACCGGTACCTTTGCAATGTGTTGGTAACACTGTTAATACAGTGTTGATATTTAGTTAGCTAAGGTGAATACTTCCTTCATTATCAGAAGAGGAAACCATATCCCATTAACCCTTTCGAGCTCTAAAGCGCAGTTCCCATACCTCTGTTTTGACTTCCGTTTGGGACGGACCTACGTCATCGATTGGCCGTGAGTGCTCTCCCAGGATTTTTTTTTTTTTTTTTAAAGACCTCCGTCTACGTATTGTGAAAAACCTGTTATCCTCCAGCAAATTACGGGGTTGAGTGAGTGAAGTGAGAGACAGTGAATTGTATGAGGATACATGTTTTCATAATACGTGTTGCTAGCCCCAAACGCGCGAGCAACTGTGGCTTTCAACCAGTCAAATCCAATGTTGCCATACTACCTCTTAGCTCGCCCAGTTGGGCTTACTTTAAGTATAAATGGCAATTTATTCGTCTTTGTGGTACTGCTTGACACAATTTATCATGATATGCACTATGTAAGGTCTAAATATGGGAGAGTATTTAAAAACCCTGAAATCCAAGTTAAATTAACGAGCACTAGCATCAAAAGAGGTACTTCAAGACTTAATTTGTTGATTTCGGATTACACAATATCCATAATTGGTCGTCGTGACAACATGCACAGCTATCAAATTACATTCTATACAACTCTGGCTTCACAAAATGGAAAGTATGAGACTATTTAAAAATGTGGGCTACCTTTTCGCTTTGCTCCTGGGCTATAAACATTGGCAGTATTTCAGAACTCGCCCAACATTGTGTCCGTGGCGGAGAGGGCTAGTGTTTATCTTGTTTACATTATAAATACGCACTATACGTACATTGTGTGTGTGTATGCATAGGCTATAAGGTGTGTACTATTCATTGGTGACCAGTACATGCCAATATAATATATCATGGGCACCATAAATATACGTAATTGTCTTCCGTCGTCTGTCCAAAGTTAAATCCCAGTCAAATTTTCTGTGACAGGATCCGGGATTGTAAGCGCGCGAAAGTGAGAACGATAGACCTCGGTTCCCGCTCGCCGGAGCCCACGCGTGAAGGGACGTCGTCATCGATGACATAGGTCCGTCCCAAACGGAGGTCAAAACGGAGGTATGGGAACCGCGCTTAATACGCGTTTCTGTTTTGTTTTCTGGCTACTATTAGACGATTTTATTCAGATTAGTAACGGTATACGGAAGTCAAAGGGTTGATTGATATACTATTTACCGTACCCTTTTAATACCCACAGCTCCTTCCTAAGCTGCATACAATCATCTAATGATAGCCAAAATAAACTCCTAAAATGCATCAGAGCTTCAAGGGGTTAATATGGTGACGTCACATATATTATTCTAGCTATCATTAGTCCTAGACGGTTTAGTCAGTTTATGAAAGCTTTCTAGTAATCAGAGTCAACACTTTCACAATGTGATTCCCACAGGGGTTTCCTAAGCTGAATAGAAATGCTAATAGATAAATAATAAGTTTTCATACTGGAATGATTAGGCTAAGTTGATATTATGATAATGGTACAGTTTGCCGTACAAGTCGTGCTTTCACCATCTCAGTGAAATCGTAATTTGGCAGCGTCGGACACACCTTCCCAACTCCCCTCCCTCACTCCACCTCCTACCTTCCACCCCACCTTTCCTCCCTCTCTTCCACTGTCCGGCTCATAGTATCTCACGGTTATGAAGTAGGTGTATTGCAAATCACTTAAACCACTTACTTTCATTTCATTATATTGATACCCTAGCTGTAAATAAATATATAATAAAGGTTCTTAACCCCTTCCGTACCGTCAATAGCCTTTGTATTTTCTTCTGGCTACTACTATTCGATTATATTCAGTTTAGAAAGGATCTCTAGTAATAATTATAAGGCTTCGAACTATCTCAATAAACGTTTTTAACTACAACATCTTCCTAAGCTGCATAACATCGTCTAAATATGGATAGAATACAATTATAACAAACGTCGCTGGTACAGAAAGGGTTAACAAAGTTATGGCGAGTTATAAATTTGTATTCATATTTCATAAAACAATGCCTGGATAAGTTACGCATGAAGCATATTTCAGACAACTCAGAAAGGGAGAGAGAGAGAGAGATGATCGTAATTCAACATCTATGACGTCTGGCACTAGATAGATAGATAGATAGATAGACCTTAAGTGTTTCCAATTCAGTTGTGAATCGGGATATTATAAATTATATGTATGCGTGAATATTAATATAGTTCTTTTCTAAAACCTAATTTCCAATTACAGTATATGGTATTATTGAGAAGTGGATGAGCAATAAATATTCAATGTCAGAATCATAAACAGCAAGGAGAAGTGTAGTAAGGATCGAGTTTTAACCCCTTCTATACCGGCACCGTCCTTTTAGCTTTATTCTGGCTACTGTTAGACGATCTTATTCAGTGTTAAAAGGGCCTCCAGCAATTAACAGGCTTTGAACTATCTCATTTAACCCCTTTTAATATCGCAGATCCTTCCTAAGCGGCACAAATATCGTATAAATATAGCAGGAATAAGATAAAAATATGTCGCCGGTATATAAGGGGTTAATGCATCAATAGAGGAGCAGAACAATACCGGTAGTAATGCTTACAATAATAAGAGTGGTGATGAAGGGATAAGATAGGCTGTATAACTCATGGCACTGTAAATGTTGTCAAAAGAAATGTGTTGGGTCATCTATAATCCCGAATAATATTGCCGTATTAGTTACTATAAGAGAGAAATGGCAAAATCAAGTAAGTAATTCTAAAATATGTTGAATACTGAATATTATACCGAAAGACAAGCTCTGACAACTAAATATTCACAAACAAATACACACAAACATAACCGAGTATACATAAACAAACATAACCGAGTATACATACACACAAACATAACCGAGTATACATAAACAAACATAACCGAGTATACATACACACAAACATAACCGAGTATACATACACACAAACATAACCGAGTATACATACACACAAACATAACAGAGTATACATAAACAAACATAACCGAGTATACATAAACAAACATAACCGAGTATACATAAACAAACATAACCGAGTATACATACACACAAACATAACCGAGTATACATACACACAAACATAACCGAGTATACATAAACAAACATAACCGAGTATACATAAACAAACATAACCGAGTATACATACACACAAACATAACCGAGTATACATACACACAAACATAACCGAGTATACTGTGACGCACCCAGTGCGTGGCAACGCAACCTGATTGTACTCCTTGGTACTCCACTGTGCCGTGTGCCGACACGGTGCGTGGCCGTGTGCCGTGTTGGCTGCTTATATTGAGTGTGACAACGTATAACTATGTTCTTTGTATCTCTGCAAAGGTCTCGTCATTTGCTAACCAGTGGTGGGTTTTGTTTTAAGCCATGTCGAGACCTTCCATTTAATATGTAGTATCAATAGAGAAGTTGATAGATGAGACAATAGGAATTCAGAGAGAGAGAGTGAGTTAGACTTCAGAGCGAGAGGGTAGCAATGGTTGCCAGACGTATGGACCGGTTGGCAGCCCTGCGCTTATAGCTAGGTGCGACAGGGTTGGTAGTACATTGCCGCCTGCATTTGCTGCCTGGCTGCCCATGTTGTCGTACTGCACATTGCATGGAGGCTCGCTGTGTGTTCCATGATCAGGTTGCCTAGAACCTTTGAGACTCTAACATCCCTTGCCCTCTCTCCCAATTTCTCACGGTTGCACTCTTTCTCTCTGACGACATTACTCTCATTTCATTCTTCTCTCTATTTAAATGCATACCCTTCCCTTGAGGTCCTAAAGGAGTTTCAGCACTCACCTCTCGTATTACTCTTAGGAGAAGCATATATTTACATGTATTAGATTTAAGGGGTTAATGTGAACAGCGATCTTCTTGATGAGGATAGTTGGTGAACGTTCTACATGTTCACGAGTTATATGCCCAGCTCATCATCCAATTTGTGACTAGACTAGTGCCATGTGTAAGAGCCCGACCATGCCCAGGAGTTGTCTGTAGAGGGGCGAGGACTTAGCCTTGATTTGCCTACCGAGCCAGGAGCGAGTGTAGTACCAGAGACTACAGCTCGCTCGTAGTGCCGGTATAGTAGAGTAACGTAATTTATCTGTCCTTGTGTTCTCTGCAGTCTTTTCCTGGGTTCTCGCTTTCGGTGCTGGGACTCATTGTTCCTGTGACTTGGCCTGCTAGCTAGAACACATGGGGATGATGAGTGGGTGATATCTTTATTTTACTATGCATTGCAGCTCTCTTTAAGTTTATGTATGTAACACTTTACAGTACACATTACTCACACACAAGACAACACTATTAATACTTTCATGTATCAATTAACTGCACTGTCGTTTTGCTGCTGTGTCCGGAGTTCTGTTGCGTAGGGCGCATACAGACTCAGAGGGGAGACAGAGTGAGAGAAGCGAAGTAGCCTATGCGGTAGTAGGCTACCGGCGCAGTACTGTTGCCTGCAACCTTTTAGTTATTCCAAGTATAGATTCATTATTACAATAAGTGACTACTATTTATGTTCCTTCCATGTGTATTATTAGGTATCTACTGGATCATGAACATCTTGTATGCTACATGCTAGTGCATGTTAGTAGGGGACAGTTATTCTAGTGCACGCGCTTTCAAGTAGGCGTGTACATTTGTCATTTAGCATTTCACTGTCATACCTTTAGCCTGCTTCTATTCTACATTATTAGAGGCTTAATATTAACGTAGTTTCTTGAGTATTGCATTTCTTTAGTAATAACGTAACCTATAAATGTCTGAGGGAGTTTAGCCTCATAGCCTACCCCTGTTGTACACTTTCGCCGAGTTAAGGTACCTCGTTACCATAGACGATAACTCTGTAGGGCGTTGGTGCTTTTGTTGTCTGGAGCATATAGTATTTGGGACTGGAATCGAGCGTGTCGTTGTCACATAAGCCATTTCTGTCCTACGATCAAGAATCCCGAATATGTATTGCCGATCCAGCCGTAACAAAATGGCGACCTTGCACAAGATTCAGTAGTATCCTATCACATGTTTTTTGGAGAACTATTCTATGCTACCTAGTAGAGCTGGCTAGAATTTTCTTGCATATTGGAGGAATTTTTATTGTGTCATTATTGTATTGGTGGACTTGCAGATTGTTTCGTTGGGGGTGTCTAGAGTAGAGTCATTCAAGCATCTTTAACATTTTGTGAGTCGAGACTGCAATTAGTAATAAGCACTTCTTTTTTTTTATGAACAGCAATTGTATAACCAGCACTATGTCTAATGACTCATCATTTACGGGGGAGGATAACACGGTACAGCCTAGTAACCAGCAAGTACAACAGATGTTTAGGGAGGGGAGTGTTATAAGTGGAGAGAGGGATGCCCGGGCATTTTTGCAGACACCTTTGACCGAACAGCGCCTGCAGGCTATTGATTGTTACGGTCTTCGTTGTTTAGCCACGGTTTTGGGGCGGGACTGTCCTGACAGTTGGCCCAAGAAGAATTTGGTGGCATGTTTGTTGGGTGATGGCGATGGGGCGGTGGGTGGAGTGGGGTCTTGGGGGGTTCCCTCCAAGCCTCCATTCCACTCTACCCCTGAGCTGGGCCCTCAGCCAGCGAGTCTTAGCACGATGCAGCAGGAGGGTTCTCAAGGGCAAGCTGGCTTACCCGTAAACACGTCTCGGTGTGGATCCCCCATTTTGTGCTCTCCCCCCCCAGGCCTGTCTCCTGAGATGTTATTTCAGCTAGAACTAGCTAAGTTTAAGCTGCAGGAGACAAAGATACAGATACAACAGGCTAGTATAGAACGCATAGAGGTTGCTAGAATCCAAGCCAATCAGGATGCAACCAGGTACCAGGCTGAAATGGATGTCGAGAAGTCTAGAGTAGAGACCACGGGGCGTCATCTCGGTGGTGGGCACCGGGTTACAGACTCACTTTCGCATTTAATTAAGTTAGTACCCGCATTTGATGAGACAGCAGTGACTGAGTTTTTTGCTCGTTTCGAAAAGAAGTGTCGTGAGTATGACTGGCCGGAGGTTAAATGGGCAGCATTAGTTTCATCACGTCTAGTGGGTAAGGGGTTGAAAGCCTACGATGCACTGTCACTGGACGAGAGTGTAGTGTATGGACTGGTGAAGGAGGCTGTGCTCCGGGCCTACGAACTGCAACCCGAAACTTATAGATTGAAGTTCCGTGGCGTGAATAAGAAGAGCGACGTCAGTTTTATGGAGCACGCACGGGACTTAACAGATGCAGGTAATAACTGGTTTCGGTCCGAGCACGCAGAGTCGGCTGAGGAAATTAAGCAACTTTTCTATCTGGAACAGTTTTACAAATGTACTGGAACCGATCTAACGCTGAACATTAAGGAAAAATGTCCCAAGACAGTAGAGGAGGCTGCCAAGATGGCAGACTTCAGATTATCATTGATTCGTGGTTGCGGTGCCGCTCAGAGGGCTGAGTCAGGGCAGAAGGGGCGCTATACCCCACCCACCAGAGTTTTCGATAATAACACATCTTATGACACACATAACCACACTAAATGCATTGCACCTATTAACACCTACAAACACAAGCCTCTCCCGTTTACTAAAGGTCAGGCC
This sequence comes from Lithodes maja, assembly GCA_037953745.1. Classification (NCBI taxonomy): domain Eukaryota; kingdom Metazoa; phylum Arthropoda; class Malacostraca; order Decapoda; family Lithodidae; genus Lithodes; species Lithodes maja. Next base: position 17,500 of record JBAKBP010024300.1, read on the forward strand.
CCTTCTTCGCCCGCACAAGGGAAGAAGCCCATTGGGGATGTGAAATGTTACAAATGTCAGAAGCTAGGCCATTATTCACGTGAGTGCCCTAGTAACACTCCCGCTAAGCCGGTGTCATTGGTTCACAGTATCGGTGTGTCTCTGAAGGCTGCAGCAACTGCCCGGGGTAGGTTGTCAGCAGCTGAGGCACACGCGGTAAAGAAGCGTACGGAAGGCTCGACACCTGTCCGGGACACTTTCTGTGACCATCGGGGACACGGGTTTGTGAGCTGGGGGAGTGAACTACGGAGGGTTGACTTGCTGAGGGATACGGGGGCTTCGCAAACTTTGTTGAGGAACTTCACAGGGAAACCGATAAATGCGGCCAGAGTTGTTGTGGTGCAGGGTATAAATACTACGAGGTCATACCCACTTGTGAGGTTGGAGTTGAGAGTGGGAGAGGTGTGCAGGGAGCTGGATGTAGGGATCGTTGAGTGTTTGCCAGTTGAGGGCGTCGACCTTCTTCTCGGCAACGACTTTGCGGTGCCCACTTCCGGGACTCCACCCTTAGTCGTTGCCGAGAGGGCGGCCGACGTGGATGGTGAGAATCGGGAATGGGTTGGGAGGTGCCAACAGGATGAGATGGCCTGTGTGGTAACCCGATCTCGCTCTGCGGCTCCTGCACAGCCTAGTACTCAACCTCGGGGACAGTGGAGGAAGGATCAGGAGAGGGTTGCTAAGGGCAGGAAAAGGGACATTGATTCTGCTGCACTTCTCGGTGATTCGGTACTTGGACCTATAATAAACACGGGAGTTGACTCTGGCCCAGATATGGTGTGTAACAAGGCAGAGTTGGGTAAGACTTCGCGTGAGGCAAGAGCTGTAGCGAGAGCCACTAAGGCAGTAGAGCCTACTAGCCGGGGTAATGTCTTATTACAAAACCATCTTGATGCATTGACGCCCAGGGACATTAGTGAGCAGCAGCTGCAAGACGCTAGCCTAGCTCGTTATAGCAATGGTGCCATAGAGTTGGAGGAAGATGGGGATGCGAAGCCGGGAGATTTCTTTAGGCTCAACAGGATATTGTACCGCAGATTTCTAGACCCCAAATCGAAGTGGGAGGGCGGTGCGAGGGTAGTAGACCAGGTGGTTGTTCCAAATAAGTATAGAGAGTCCTTATTGTGTCTGGCGCATGATGTGCCGGTGGCGGGTCATTTGGGGGTAACCAAAACATTGGCGGCATTGGGCAGGTTTTTCTGGTGGCCTGGGGTCAAGGCTGATGTCTGTGCATGGGTGGCTGGGTGTGCGACCTGCCAGACAACGGGGAAGCCTAACCAGACCATCCCGAAGGCACCTTTGTTTCCCATACCTGTCACCGGGCCTCCGTTCAGCAAAGTTGTAGTAGATTTGGTTGGCCCTTTCCCGCCTACTAGTAGTGGCAATAAATTCCTGTTGACAGTCATGGATGTGGCTACGAGATACCCGGACGCATACCCCATGAGAAACGGCTCGGCAAAGGCAGTTGTTAAAAACTTATTATTGTTCTGTTCCCGTTATGGATTTCCACGTGAGGTGCAGTCAGACCAGGGGAGCAATTTTACATCCAAATTGTTCAAGCAAACCCTTCAGTTGCACGGTATATGCTCTGTAGTGTCGTCAGCCTACCATCCCGAGAGTCAGGGAGTCTTGGAGCGGTGGCACTCGACCCTGAAGAGTATGCTACGCTGTTACTGTGCAGAACATGACACTGATTGGGATTTGGGTCTGCCGTATGTTCTGTTCGCTGCACGTGAAGTCCCAGGAGAGAGCCTGGGGTTCAGTCCAAATCAACTAGTCTTTGGCCATAATGTGAGAGGACCTTTAAGTATGGTGAAAGAGATCTGGGAGGGCGAAGAGAAGCCGGGGTCTGTACTTAAATATATCCTTGAGAGCCGGGAGAGACTTATAGGTTGCATGGCAGCGGCAGGTAATAACTTGGTTAATGCACAGGCGGTCATGAAGCACCAGTATGACGCCAAGGTGAAGCTTCGGGAGTTTTCGGTGGGTCAGGAGGTAATGTTGCTTTTACCTTTGCCTGGACACCCCCTTTCTGCCAAGTTTATTGGGCCGTATGTGGTGGCTAAGAAACTGTCCGACCTTGATTATCTCGTTGCAACACCTGACCGTAGAAAAAAACATCAGTTATGTCATGTTAACCTCATGAAAGAGTATGTGAGACGCCCCTCAGAGCCTCTCACTGTCCCTGTGCTGGCCTGCAGCGGCCAGGGTGGAGAAGGAGGTGGGGACAGTCATGCTGCTGAGGAGGATAGCTGGGACTGTGTCATTTCCGCGGAACAGTGGGCGGGGAATACTGAACAAGAGGCTAGGCAAGCTGTAAGTCACCTGCCTGAGCACCAGGGTGCTGCTGTCCTAGGCCTGTTCAGGTCATACCCCTCTGTTTTCGCCGAACACCCAGGTCTCACTACTCAGGTAACGCACGACGTGGACGTCGGTCATAATGTGCCCTTCAAGTCAGTGCCCTACCGTGTGCCCCCGGTAAAGTTGCCAGCTTTACGGGAGGAGTTAAAGTACATGGTTGAGAGAGGGATGATCACTGAAGGTTATGTGAAGTGGACATCACCCGTCACGTTGCAGCCTAAACCTGACGGCAAGGTGCGGTTCTGCATAGATTTTCGTAGGCTAAATGGCTTGACCACTACCAACCCTTACCCTTTGCCTCGAGTTGACGACAGCGTGGACAAGATAGGGAATGCAAAGTACCTTACTAAAATTTATCTTGTAAAAGGCTACTGGCAAGTACCCCTGTCGGACCGAGCTAAGCAAGTTTGTGGTTTTGTGGTAGATGGCAAGACCTACCAATGTAACGTAATGCCTTATGGGCTTAAGAACGCACCTGCCACGTTTCAGAACCTGATGAACGATATTTGTGACGAAATCCCTAACTGCACGGTCTACCTTGATGACGTGATGGTGTATGATGACGATTTTGAAAATCACCTAAGGCACTTAGAGACCCTGTTTGGGAAGTTGCACGATGCTGGGCTGGTGGTGAACCTGAGGAAGTGCGAGTTTGTAAAGGCTACTGTGCAGTATCTTGGCTTCGTGGTCGGGTTAGGCCGGGTGTGCCCCCCCCTGAGCAAGATACAGGCTATCAATATGTTTCCCAGGCCCACCACTAAGCGCCAGGTCATGCGGTTCCTAGGTATGATAGGCTATTATAGGCGCTTCATCCGGGGATACTCTACTGTCTTAGCACCGTTAACTGATCTACTGTCGAAGTCAGTGAAGTTCTGTTGGGCTGCGGAGTGTCAGAGGGCTTTCGACCTAGTCAAGCACCTGCTGTGTACACATCCGATTTTGAGAGCCCCAGACTTCTCCAGGAGTTTTCAGCTGGCGACTGATGCCAGCGGTGTGGGTGCCGGGGCAGTGTTACTGCAGACTGATTCCGAGGGCTTGGAACACCCAGTGAGCTTCTTTTCTCGCAAGTTTAATTCGGCACAAAGGAATTACTCGACTATAGAGAAGGAGCTTCTTGCTATCGTTTTGTCGCTCAAACATTTCGAAGTTTATGTTCCAGCCTACGGCCCGGTAGTGACGATTTATACGGACCATCATCCCTTGAAATTCCTAAATCAGTTTCACAATCGGAATATGCGGTTGACCAGGTGGTCCCTAATGCTCCAAGAGTATAATCTCAACATTCAGCATATTGCCGGGAGTGAGAACGTGATAGCAGATTGTCTATCAAGGGTTGATGATCCAGGATAGTCGTGCACGGTGTGTGGGTTGAGCAGGAGTAAAATTAGGCTATCATAACGCCGTCCAAAAAGATTATAAAACAATAAAATAAACGAGAAAATTTGTTTTAGTTTTGTAAGTCTTTATTGTTGTAGCATGATGCATGCGATATTGTGTTTTATGTATAATTCACACTTCAGTTGTTGTGCACCTTTTGCAATTAGTGGCAGCTAAGGGTAGCAGGTCGGTTGGTTGCCTGTCAGATTTTGATAATGCTTCTAAGGTCGATTATCTAAAATCTTGGGGGGGCTGTGACGCACCCAGTGCGTGGCAACGCAACCTGATTGTACTCCTTGGTACTCCACTGTGCCGTGTGCCGACACGGTGCGTGGCCGTGTGCCGTGTTGGCTGCTTATATTGAGTGTGACAACGTATAACTATGTTCTTTGTATCTCTGCAAAGGTCTCGTCATTTGCTAACCAGTAGTGGGTTTTGTTTTAAGCCATGTCGAGACCTTCCATTTAATATGTAGTATCAATAGAGAAGTTGATAGATGAGACAATAGGAATTCAGAGAGAGAGAGTGAGTTAGACTTCAGAGCGAGAGGGTAGCAATGGTTGCCAGACGTATGGACCGGTTGGCAGCCCTGCGCTTATAGCTAGGTGCGACAGGGTTGGTAGTACATTGCCGCCTGCATTTGCTGCCTGGCTGCCCATGTTGTCGTACTGCACATTGCATGGAGGCTCGCTGTGTGTTCCATGATCAGGTTGCCTAGAACCTTTGAGACTCTAACATCCCTTGCCCTCTCTCCCAATTTCTCACGGTTGCACTCTTTCTCTCTGACGACATTACTCTCATTTCATTCTTCTCTCTATTTAAATGCATACCCTTCCCTTGAGGTCCTAAAGGAGTTTCAGCACTCACCTCTCGTATTACTCTTAGGAGAAGCATATATTTACATGTATTAGATTTAAGGGGTTAATGTGAACAGCGATCTTCTTGATGAGGATAGTTGGTGAACGTTCTACATGTTCACGAGTTATATGCCCAGCTCATCATCCAATTTGTGACTAGACTAGTGCCATGTGTAAGAGCCCGACCATGCCCAGGAGTTGTCTGTAGAGGGGCGAGGACTTAGCCTTGATTTGCCTACCGAGCCAGGAGCGAGTGTAGTACCAGAGACTACAGCTCGCTCGTAGTGCCGGTATAGTAGAGTAACGTAATTTATCTGTCCTTGTGTTCTCTGCAGTCTTTTCCTGGGTTCTCGCTTTCGGTGCTGGGACTCGTTGTTCCTGTGACTTGGCCTGCTAGCTAGAACACATGGGGATGATGAGTGGGTGATATCTTTATTTTACTATGCATTGCAGCTCTCTTTAAGTTTATGTATGTAACACTTTACAGTACACATTACTCACACACAAGACAACACTATTAATACTTTCATGTATCAATTAACTGCACTGTCGTTTTGCTGCTGTGTCCGGAGTTCTGTTGCGTAGGGCGCATACAGACTCAGAGGGGAGACAGAGTGAGAGAAGCGAAGTAGCCTATGCGGTAGTAGGCTACCGGCGCAGTACTGTTGCCTGCAACCTTTTAGTTATTCCAAGTATAGATTCATTATTACAATAAGTGACTACTATTTATGTTCCTTCCATGTGTATTATTAGGTATCTACTGGATCATGAACATCTTGTATGCTACATGCTAGTGCATGTTAGTAGGGGACAGTTATTCTAGTGCACGCGCTTTCAAGTAGGCGTGTACATTTGTCATTTAGCATTTCACTGTCATACCTTTAGCCTGCTTCTATTCTACATTATTAGAGGCTTAATATTAACGTAGTTTCTTGAGTATTGCATTTCTTTAGTAATAACGTAACCTATAAATGTCTGAGGGAGTTTAGCCTCATAGCCTACCCCTGTTGTACACTTTCGCCGAGTTAAGGTACCTCGTTACCATAGACGATAACTCTGTAGGGCGTTGGTGCTTTTGTTGTCTGGAGCATATAGTATTTGGGACTGGAATAGAGCGTGTCGTTGTCACATAAGCCATTTCTGTCCTACGATCAAGAATCCCGAATATGTATTGCCGATCCAGCCGTAACAATACATACACACAAACATAACCGAGTATACATACACACAAACATAACCGAGTATACATAAACAAACATAACCGAGTATACATAAACAAACATAACCGAGTATACATAAACAAACATAACCGAGTATACATAAACAAACATAACCGAGTATACATACACAAACATAACCGAGTATACACAAACAAACATAACCGAGTATACATACACACAAACATAACCGAGTATACATAAACAAACATAACCGAGTATACATACACACAAACATAACCGAGTATACATAAACAAAAATAAATAAACAATTTATGAGGACACATTTCAGGACACACACTCTCTCACACACACTCCCTCTCTCTCTTTCTCTCTCATTCTTGGACCCAATCTTGAATATGGCGTTCAGTTCGGGTCCCCGTATTTCAAGAAAAACATTAAAAAACTCGAATGTGTGCAGCGTAGAGCAACTGACAACCAAGCCATATTATGAAAGATTAAAACAAAAATGTGTTCTCGCTAAAGAAAGGGAGATTGTGAGGCCAATTTCTCGAATGTGTTAAGAAACTTAAAGGATTTGACAGTAGATATCAGTGCACTGTTCACGATTAATAACAATGCTGCAATCCGAGGTAATGGAATAAAATTAATTAGAGAAAGCATCCTTAGATGTGACACAAAATTTCTTCACATACAGTGTGGCTAAGAGTGAATACAAGGGAGGCGGTCGACAGTAATTCAATTGATACGTTTAAGAAAAGACTGGACGATCATCTGATGGAGATTGGATAAATATGAATTAATCAGTAGGCATGTGTAATTTCCCTTTCAAACTAATTTCTTTCTATACAAACTTTCCTTGTGGGCAATTCCTGACCCATAACGTTACACTTAATTCCTGACCCATAACGTTACACTTAATTCCTGACCCATAACGTTACACTTAATTCCTGACCCATAACGTTACACTTAATTCCTGACCCATAACGTTACACTTAATTCCTGACCCATAACGTTACACTTAATTCCTGACCCATAACGTTACACTTAATTCCTGACCCATAACGTTACACTTAATTCCTGACCCATAACGTTACACTTAATTCCTGACCCATAACGTTACACTTAATTCCTGACCCATAACGTTACTCTTAATTCCTGACCCATAACGTTACACTTAATTCCTGACCCATAACGTTACACTTAATTCCTGACCCATAACGTTACACTTAATTCCTGACCCATAACGTTACACTTAATTCCTGACCCATAACGTTACACTTAATTCCTGACCCATAACGTTACACTTAATTCCTGACCCATAACGTTACACTTAATTCCTGACCCATAACGTTACACTTAATTCCTGACCCATAACGTTACACTTAATTCCTGACCCATAACGTTACACTTAATTCCTGACCCATAACGTTACACTTAATTCCTGACCCATAACGTTACACTTAATTCCTGACCCATAACGTTACACTTAATTCCTGACCCATAACGTTACACTTAATTCCTGACCCATAACGTTACACTTAATTCCTGACCCATAACGTTACACTTAATTCCTGACCCATAACGTTACACTTAATTCCTGACCCATAACGTTACACTTAATTCCTGACCCATAACGTTACACTTAATTCCTGACCCATAACGTTACACTTAATTCATGACCCATAACGTTACACTTAATTCCTGACCCATAACGTTACACTTAATTCCTGACCCATAACGTTACACTTAATTCCTGACCCATAACGTTACACTTAATTCCTGACCCATAACGTTACACTTAATTCCTGACCCATAACGTTACACTTAATTCCTGACCCATAACGTTATACTTAATTCCTGACCCATAACGTTACACTTAATTCCTGACCCATAACGTTACACTTAATTCCTGACCCATAACGTTACACTTAATTCCTGACCCATAACGTTACACTTAATTCCTGACCCATAACGTTACACTTAATTCCTGACCCATAACGTTACACTTAATTCCTGACCCATAACGTTACATTTAATTCCTGACCCATAACGTTACACTTAATTCCTGACCCATAACGTTACACTTAATTCCTGACCCATAACGTTACACTTAATTCCTGACCCATAACGTTACACTTAATTCCTGACCCATAACGTTACACTTAATTCCTGACCCATAACGTTACACTTAATTCCTGACCCATAACGTTACACTTAATTCCTGACCCATAACGTTACACTTAATTCCGGACCCATAACATTACACTTAATTCCGGACCCATAACGTTACACTTAATTCCTGACCCATAACGTTACACTTAATTCCTGACCCATAATGTTACACTTAATTCCTGACCCATAACGTTACACTTAATTCCTGACCCATAACGTTACACTTAATTCCTGACCCATAACGTTACACTTAATTCCTGACCCATAACGTTACACTTAATTCCTGACCCATAACGTTACACTTAATTCCTGACCCATAACGTTACACTTAATTCCTGACCCATAACGTTACACTTAATTCCTGACCCATAACGTTACACTTAATTCCTGACCCATAACGTTACACTTAATTCCTGACCCATAACGTTACACTTAATTCCTGACCCATAACGTTACACTTAATTCCTGACCCATAACGTTACACTTAATTCCTGACCCATAACGTTACACTTAATTCCTGACCCATAACGTTACACTTAATTCCTGACCCATAACGTTACACTTAATTCCTGACCCATAACGTTACACTTAATTCCTGACCCATAACGTTACACTTAATTCCTGACCCATAACGTTACACTTAATTCCTGACCCATAACGTTACACTTAATTCCTGACCCATAACGTTACACTTAATTCCTGACCCATAACGTTACACTTAATTCCTGACCCATAACGTTACACTTAATCCTATTTTCCGGTACGGCTTTTTAGCCGGAGGGTGGGGAGAGAGCCTTCTACTTGACTGTCCTATTCTTGCACTATAAACTGTCCCTCTCTAATAGTATTAAGGCCGGACCAACTAGTTGGCACCGCAAGGTCTGTGTGGTCTGAATATCTCTCTCTCACTCATTAAGGATAAATTACATTGGACAACGCCATTTGAACTGTATTCATTGTATAACATTGAACAACGTTAGCGAAACGGTATATTAATTTACGGCTAGGGTATCAATATAATGAAATGAAAGCAAGTGGTTTAAGTGATTCACAACACACCTACTTCATAACCGTGAGATACTATGAGTCGAACAGTGGAAGAGAGGGAGGAAAGGTGGGGTGGAAGGAAGGAAGGAGGTGGAGTGAGGGAGGTGTCTGGCGCTGCCAAAATACGATTTCACAGGACTTGTGCGGCAAACTGTACACTCATTTTTGACCATGCCTGTACGTACCGAACTCTCCACAATCCCGTTTTCTTTTCCCATCTCGCTAATTTGTCACTCAGCGGTAAAATGTAATGTTTTTCCTAATTAATAATAGCCAAATAAAGAAGCCAGTTTAAGGGGAGATTTCCACTTGAGGGATTTTTTTCTAGACTCCTTTCTCTCTCATGTTTAGTCCCATTGCTTTTGATATTCTAAGATGTTCGCCCGATTAGTTTGGTGATTTTAGGAACCTTTGCCCAATTTCTGTAAATTTTAAGACCTTTCGTGCCATTTAGGTGTCGATTTTATCCTGGCGAGCGATAGCGAGACTGTAATTTAAGAGGAACCGGCCTTTGGCCGGGAAAATTTTCTACCGAAAAATGTACAAATTTATCTTGAAAGGGGGTCTAGGGGGTAAAATTTTAAACTTGATGGAATTCTAGGGAACGAACTAAATAACCTCCCCTTAATGACTTACACACACGCATAGTTTACATAAGACTCAATATTTTGTTTAGCACCCACAGCATCAGTGTATACAGTATATTGAACTGTATATATGTATATCTATCTATCTTGCTATATGTAGGCTATTTAACACATTTAGCATAATTATACAGTATAACCTATTGATCTATTTTATCTCTTTTGATATCCCAGTAGCATTCCACCCCCACACTTTTGGACACTTGATCCTCAGTGTTTTGGAGGACAAGCAGCCTAGAAGGGTCACTAGATCTGTTGTTGCTTGATTTCCTTTGTACTCCTTTGTACTGATAATAGTTGTTAATACAAAACCCCTGACAGTTTCTGCTCATCTTAAGGGGGTGAGCTGCTTTGTTTCTCTCTTTCTCTGGCTTGTATCTATTCGGCCCCATTCATCCTACTGTTTTAAGACTGTTTACTCCCATCCAGGTTTCGAGCGGTAGCCAGACACCATATTTTGTTTAATGTTTTTGACAGCTGGCTAAATTTTTAAATTTCTCGATAGAAAATGTTTCTGGCGAGCCGGATTTCTCCATACAATGCTTGTTCGGTATCGCTCACCAGGAAGAAATTGACACCTGGATGGGGATAAACGTCTTACAACAGTTGGCTGAATGGGGCCGAATGGATAAAAGCCAGAGAAAGAGAGAAGAGGAGAGACAAAAAGTAGGTCACCCCCCTTAAGATGAGCAGAACTGTCTGGTGTTTGTATTAAACACTATTATCAGTGACAGTGTGTGGGTTCAGTTATTATAGGTTTGTAGTCACGTCACTGAATTATTTACTCTCTTAATTTATCTTATCCTAAATAGTCAACCGGCTGACTTTGGCTACCACGGACCCCGAGGGCAGTTAGAACGTACGGTAGCGCTAATAAGTCATGTCCTAGCTGTCATTACGTTTGGCTTGCTCTGTGCTGTATTAATGTCTGTCAGATGTTGAATTGGGTGGGTAAGTGTAGGAACATGTTTGTATATTTCACTCGATTATGAAGAAATGAAGCTTGGATATTGATGATACCAATTATTGATCAAAACATACTTGGGTGCTGAGACATCACTTATTAGCGCGATTGTACACAAGTGTCCTCTGTGACCAGTCCTTTTCGTATCTAAACTAAGGAAGATGGGTAGTTTTTCTGGTCCCCCCCCCCCTAGCTAAAACTATAGATGCCGATACCATTCTGTATAAACACTCACGATTTTGTGTCAGAAAAAGTAAAGTTGCAGGTTAAAAAGTACGGTATAAAATGTTTCCCCGTGACTCCGCCTTTAAGTTGGACCAAATAAAGTTTCCTGTTAACGATCTGTAGCAACTCTGAGTGCAGCAGACATTAAGGGGAGGTTTTTAGTGTGTTCCCTAGACCTTCATCAAGCTTAAAATTGCACCCCCTAGACCTCCTTTTGCAATAAATTTGTAAATTTTTTGGTAGAAAAATGTCCCGGCCGAAGGCCGATTTCTCTTAAATTACAGGCTCACTATCGCTCGCCAGGAACAAATGTACACCTAAATGGCATGAAAGGTCTTAAAATTGACAGAAATGGGGCAAAGGTATATAATTAAAATCGCGAAACTAATCGGGCGAACATCTTAACCCTCTCCGACATATGACGCGATTTTGAGCCTATTGGGGGATACTTTAAAGCCTTTGTTACCATCAGGGGTATTTAGAAACCGTTAGTTTTAGTTACTTCAACCTCTGCAGTTGTCTTTGAGTTAGCTGTGTTGAGCCTATTGGGGATACTTTAAAGCCTTTGTTACCATCAGGGGTATTTATAAACCTTTAGTTTAGTTACTTCAACCTCTGCAGTTGTCTTTGAGTTAGCTGTGGCAGAAACTAATTTTGGAGAGGTATTTATAAGAGCGAGAGAACTCTATTTCTTATTGCTAATCTGGCAACCTCTGCGTCATAAATGCGTGAAAGGGTTAAAATCTTAAAAAAGAAATGGGGCTAAACATGACGGAAAAAGGGACCCAGAAAAAAAATCCCTAGAGTGTTAAATCTGCCCTTAACGACCCCCGCTCTTAACCGACCAGAGCCAGAACGGCCTCAGACCGAAAAGGCCGCAGACTCTTTAAGGGCAGATCCTTCACTTTTTGTTAGTTTTTTAATTTATTTATTATTTTTCTAGTTTCTTCGCTAGACCTCCATCAAGCTTAAAAAGACACCCCCTAGACCTCCTTTCAAGATAAATTTGTAAATTTTTCGGTAGAAAAATTTTCCCGGCCGAAGGCCGGTTCCTCTTAAATTACAGGCTCGCTATCGCTCGCCAGGAAAACATCGACACCTAAATGGCAGGAAAGGTCTTAACATTGACAGAAATGGGGCGAAAGTTCATAAAATCGCCAAAATAATGGGGCTAAAGATGAGATAGAAGGTGGTCTAGAAAAGCGCCATATCTCCCCTTAACCATGAGGGAATCTATGGTGGAATCCTCCCCCCCCCCCCCCCTGTCCTTGCAAGACTTCAATGAAGATTAAAAACCAACAATCTCCTTTCAAGATACCGGTAATTTTTACATTTTTCGGTAAAAATATTACTGGCTCGTTATCGCTCGCCAGGACAAATTCGACATCTTAATGCCACCAAAACTCTAAAAATCGCCAAACTAATGGAGCGAACGTCTTAACATCTGAAAACTAATGGGGCTAAACATGAGGGAGCCACAACCCTCCCACCGCCAGGCTAAAAGGTTGGACAATAAAACTGTTAGTCCGCTTCCTACACCAATAAACAGTGGATTTATTGGTCTGTATGTTTATTGATTCATTATATATTTATTTTTTTACTTTCCTCCCAAGACCTCCATCAAGCTATACAAATATCCCCAAGACCCCCTTTCTAGATAAATTTGTAAATTTTTCGGTAGAAAAATATCCCGGCCAAAGGCCGGTTCCTCCATAATTTCAGGCTCGCTATCGCTCGCCAGGAAGAAAATCGACCCCAAAATGGCACGAAAAGTCTTAATATTGACAGAGAAATGGGGTGAAATGTCTTAAAATTGCCAAACTAATGGGGCGAAAATCTTAAAATATGAAAACTAATAGTTAAACCTCTCACACACAACAGACACACACACACACACACACACACACACACACCACACACCGGGCTAAAAGGTTGGACAATAAAACTGTTAACCCGCTTCCTACACCAATAACAGTTTCCCGAACTAACAAGAGTGTACCGACAGCCGGATATACAGACACACACAACACACATAAATACTTACTTACACACACACACACACACAGAAATAAACACAGGCGCATTTACAACCGATCCCTACTACTATTTACACACGCACACACACACTCACTCACACACACACTCACTCACAAACAAACAAGGGCACACACTACAGTTCTCGATTTATCTCTATTTTCATTTACTGGTACTTTCATTTTTCCTATTTAATTTGACTTTACCTATCATATTTCTGACAGTCATTTACCCACAACCTTTCTACTAGTTCCAGTTAATACCTATTTTACTACCATCCCTTTAACCCTTTCAAGCTCCAATACGCGTTTCTGTTCTGTTTTCTGGCTAACTATTAGACGATTTTATTCAGATTAGTAACAGTATATGAAAGTCAAAGGGTTGATTGAGATAGTATTTACCCTGCTAATACCCACAGATCCTTCCTAAGCTGCATAAAATCGTCTAATGATAGCCCAAATAAACTGCTAAAACGCGTCAGAGCTTGAAGGGGTTAATAGCTACTTTATTATTTATAAGGTAGAATACTTCAGTCTCGCCTTTATCATCAACATATTTGATCTGTTTTCTATCTGCACAGAGTTACGTTTTCCTATGTATTTCCCCTTTTCAGTTTTATTACACCAGTAAATGTTCCTTATATTGTCTTGTACTGTCTTCGTAGCGCAATGGATAAATGCACTGCATTTCGGTGTGAGCATCCTAGGTTCGAATCCCTGGACTGCCACATGTATTTTTGTTGATTTCATTAATTGAATTTAGGAGTAAAGTCAGTTGGTGGAGGGAACATAATAATTATCGTTTCCTACGGGGGTATGTGACCCCCATCGAAAATATCCTTAAATTGCAGCCCCCTCGGGTAAAGGGAATACTCTCCTTCAGCTAGTCATCAATAAACACGAGCCTTGCGATTGTGGATTAGGAGTTGATTTAGGAGTTGCTTACTAAGGTATAGTATTTCTGGTTGGCTGAGTTAAATAGTGACATCAGAATTTAAAGTGTGTGTGTGTGTTACTGTGTGTGTGTGTGAGTGTGTGTGCGCGTGTGTGTGTGTGTGCGCAATTTAACTCTTAAAACATAGTGTGCCCACAATCTTGCCATTATTATGAGCCGCTTTTGTTTTCAACGGCTCGTGCATTAATAAACCAGTATTAAGGAGGTGACCTGCCTTTTCTCTCTTTCTCTGGCTTGTATCTATTTGGCCCCATTCAGCCTACTTTTTAAAGACTTCTATCCCCATCCAGGTGCCAATTTTTTACTGGTGAGCGGTAGCGAGCCAACATATGTTTTAAGATGTTTTGACAGCAGGCTAAATTTGTACATTTTTCGATAGAAAAATGTCTCCGGCGAAGCCGGATTTCTTCATATAATGCTGGCTCGCTATCGCTCGCCAGGAAGAAATGGACACCTAGATGGGGATAAACGTCTTAAAATTGTTGGCTGAATGGGACCGAATGGATACAAGCCAGAGAAAGAGAGAAAAGGAGATAAATAAAACAAAACAGGTGACCCCCGTAATCCTATGATTATATTTGCATAATTATGTGTATGGTGATAATTGACAGGGAACATTTACTCCATATCCAGTAAAGGTAAACGAAATCATAACATTGTTTATGCTTTACAGAAACAGTTAAGCTAAAACATAACACACTAGCTCATCTTTCACTATTTATTTGTAACTAGAACATTTATTTTGAAAGTAGCAATATTTTACATAAGCAGATCAATTATAATTAAGTGAAGGTGAGAGAGAATGTGGCCTTTATATGTCTTATGATAATGAACGGTTTATGAAAACACGGGGAATTAAAATCTCCCGTTTATATTACCTTGGAATACAATACTCACCCCCTCCCCCGCTCTCTCTCTCTCTCTCTCTCTCTCTCTCTTTCTCTCTCTCTCTCTCTCTCTCTCTCTCTCTCTCTCTCTCTCTCTCTCTCTCTCTCTCTCTCTCTCTCTCTCTCCCTCTCTCTCTCTCTCTCTCCTCACCGATGACCGAAATTTCTCTCGCATACTAATTAACTCACTCACACACACAGTCGAAGAATGTGTGAGTGTGTGTACATGTTCTGTATGTATGTCCTCACTTGTTTATGTGTGTGTAGTGGCTACCCCCAAAATGGGGATTGGGCCAGAGCATATAGATAGATAGTGGTTTGTGCTCAGTTTATTCTTCATTAATATCTGTATTTCAAATAGTCCATATGGTGCACCAAATTAAAACGATCAAAACGCTAACAAAAATGTCCCGCTAATTGTGTAATTACTGGTACTATTTATAGGCTTGTTTTTCACTACAGGTTTAAGGACGTAAATTTATCAGACAGCTAATTACTTTCCTGAAATCCAATACGCAATCTAATTAAGCTAATATTACCCTAGTGTGTGTGTGTGGGTGGTTAGAAAGAGAGAGAGAGAGAGAGAGAGAGAGAGAGAGAGAGAAGAGAGAGAGAGAGAGAGAGAGAGAGAGAGAGAGAGAGAGAGAGAGAGAGAGAGAGAGAGAGGAGAGAGAGAGAGAGAGAGAGAGAGAGAGAGGAGAGAGAGAGAGAGGATTACGTGTCACTTTCCTTCTAGGTTGTGCTACTTTCATCGTAGAGAGAGAGAGCGAGCGCTGGGGAGATGGATGTGCTGTACTTGTTAACATTTCTCGAGGATGGGGTGGGGGGTTTTGTGAGTGTGTTTGTAAGTGTGTGTGTGTGACTGAGGTGTGTGTGTGTGTATCAGACGGTGTACATTAAGGATAATTGAAGGTCAGAAGGGATCAACAACGCTTAACGAAATATATATGAAGATGAAATGATAATATCGATTTTGATCAAGTTACTGGTACGTCAGCATCCGATCCTTATCCTTTTTTACTACCTCAGATCATTCTTAAACTGCACAAAATCGTCTAATTATTGCAAGAATAACATTTAAAAGACGTCGCCGGTACAGAAGGGGTTAACCCTTTGTTCCTAGTGGTCCTTCCTAAACTAACTAAACCCTTTTATATGTCTTTGTTTCAGTTTCTCCGTTCTCTTTCCCCGCCTCCACCTCCACTTCTTGATTCACTTGAGACCTCATCCTCCACCACCTCCTACTCCACCTCCTCGTTTTGATTCGCTTGAGACCTCCTCCTCCTCCACCTCCTCTTCTTTATTCGCTTGAGACCTCCTCCTCCACCACCTCCTCCTCTTGACTTCATTTTTATCATCGATCAGCTCAAGAATATCCCGCACTGACCCTTGTGTTAAGAGGTACCCCCTCCCCTCACCACCCTACTAGACACTCCCCAGTCACCCTACTTAATTTACATAATATCTATCTATCTATCTATCTATTTATTTATATGTGTGTATGCTGTCTGTGTCTCTCTCTCTCTCTCTTCTCTCTCTCCTCTCTCTCTCTCTCTCTAACTACACACATAGGTAAGGTTACAGTTCATCCATACAGAGTACTTACATACATATATACATACACCATGCACACACACCGGTACCTACACTCGGTCAAAAAAGTATATGCCCCCTACCCTGATCATCTGGTGTGTACAGCTCGATAGGGTTGGCACCTCTGCCGGCAACTATATCCATGTGTCAGAGAGGATCGTCTCTGACACATGGATATAGTTGCAGGCAGAGGTGCCAACCCTACCAAGCTGTACACAACAGATGATAAGTACAAAGGAGTACAAAGGAAATCAAGCAACAACAGATCTAGTGACCCTTCTAGGCTGCTTGTCCTCCAAAACACTGAGGATCAAGTGTCCAAACAGTGGTTTGAGTGGGTAAGGGAACATTGGAAAGGAACTACTGCCCTGCCACTAACGTGGCAGGACTAGGAAGTTAGTAGGGGACATATGGGTTAGTAACTGAGGGGAGGATAAAGTTATTCATTTACAAACGCAGTCAGTCGCGGGGTTTGATGTGAGATATTTGTCTAGGCGGAATTTAAATGAAGCAACGGTGCTGCAGTCTATAACGTCTCGGGGAAGCCCATTCCACAAGTTGACAACTCGATTGAAGAAGAAATTCTTAGATTCGTGCGAGTTAAAAGATTTACCAATAATATTGCAACCGTTTCCCCGCGTGTAATTAGATTGGTCGATAGTGAAGTACTTACTACAGTTCATATTGTCGATGCCTTTGATGATGTTGAACACTTGAATTAAGTCGCCTCTTAATATGCGCTGGGTTAAAGGAAATAGATTTAATTCGCTAAGACGCTCTTCGTATGGTTTGTTCTTTAGGCTAGGTATCATTTTGGTAACTCTACGTTGAACTCGTTCTAGCTTGTTTATATCTTTTTGGTAATAAGGGCACCAGGATTGAACGCAGTATTCCAGAAGAGGGCGGACTAAGGAATTGTAAAGGGTTAGGATAACTTCTTTGGATTTATGCTCAAATGACCTGCCTATAAAGCCAATTATTTTGTTTGCCTTCTTAACAACTTCTGAACATTGTTGACTCGGTTTTAGGTTACTCGATATAGTTACTCCCAGATCAGTTTCAATGTTTACATTCTTAAGCTGAGTGCCATTCATCGAATAGTTTGCCTTCTCATTTAGGTATCCGACATGTAGTACTTTACATTTATCCGCATTGAAACTCATTTGCCAAATTTGGGCCCAACATGACAATTTATCTAGATTGTGTTGCATATCGTCAACTTGTTCTTTTGAGAGTACGCTATTTGCAATTTTTGTATCGTCAGCAAATTTTGAGATTGTGCAGGTGAGACCCTCATCTATGTCGTTGATGTAAATTAGAAAGAGAATTGGTCCTCGTACCGATCCCTGGGGTACCCCGCTACTTACATTGGTCCATTTAGATGCCTTACCGTTTATGACTACCCTTTGCTTTCTGTTGCTGAGCCAATTTTCTATCCATTTCAACACACTGTCTTGTATTCCATGCGCTTTTAGTTTTAGCAGTAAACGTTTGTGGGGAACTTTGTCAAAGGCCTTTTGAAAATCAAGGTACATAATATCTACAGCTTTACTCTCATCGTAGAGGTTGAGGATATCGTGGAAGAAGTCTAAGAGGTTTGTTAAAC
>JBAKBP010024301.1:0-35432 GCA_037953745.1 Lithodes maja
ATACGGAAAAAAACTAATCTCACACTTCTCCATAATGTCCAGAAATTGCAAAATGTTGCATCTAAAGTAGTTGTAGGAGCAAAAAAAGTATGATCACGTTACCCCTATTATTGATCAATTAGAATGGATGACAGTATCCCAAAAGCTTACCTTTGATGTAGCAGTAACTGTTTTTAAGGTACAAAATAATATATATCCTAACTGGTTCTCGGAATTCTCTACCATAAACGATATTTCTAATAGCGCCACAAGACAACAGAACGATCTGTATGTTCCTATAGCTAGAACCGACTATGGGGCAAGTTCTCTGCAAGTATTGGGGCCTACGGTATGGAACGCCCTTCCCAACATAGTCAAAGACACAAATAGCCTGCCAGTATTCAAGGGCAGACTAAAGAGGCACATTTTAGAAGATCAAATAGAGTGAGAACAGCCATTGCATATTTAAGGGGAAATAAAATAATCTGAATCTGAATCTCTCTCCCCCCTCATCCGAGGAGTAGTTTGTATTGGACCCAGTAATGTGTTTCAAGCTATAGACTGCATGCTGCGATAAACGTGTGTCCCATACTGTAAACATGTAGGCTAAGCTTAAGAGAACCGACCTGCTTTTTGTTGTTTCTTTCTAGGTAGTAGCCATTCGCCCCATTCAGCCTACTGTTTTTAGAAGTTTATCCTCATCCCGGTGTGCATAACTGAATAGGGTGCCGAGAGATAATTTGTCCATTAAATGTGTACTACTCTCGTAAAATTGTTGAAATCATTCTTGTCTAACACAATTCCCCTAATTTCAGGTCCGGCCAAGCCATTGCCTGACTGATTTGCTAGACCCAGCTGTCTTCACCACAACAAGTAGTGACCCTCCCTCCGCTGTCTACCCCAGGGTGATGTGCCAGGTGGGATGATGAGTGGGGCTGGGCTGGCTGGGGAACAGGGAGGCTGGTACACTGATCTGAGGGCATGTGCTGAAGACCAGGCAGCGTGGGGCAGGGCGGGGCGGGGTGGCGCCTGGGTAAGTGGAAGGAGACACTTACTGCCCGCCATGGACACAGTGGCAGCTATCTTGGCAGAGATCGACACAACACCGTTCAGGACCCCAGAGGCCAACAACAGCAGCGGGACCTTCCGTCTGGCCTCTGGATTGTTATCTCAGTACCCTAGTCTCACCCTGCGCCCCGCTTCTAGTGCCCCGACTACCCCGGGCCCGTTGAAGGGTACCACCGGCGCCCCCAGCCTGCTACCACCCTCAGGCACCTGAGAGGAGCCTGGCCTACACGCCTGGAATCTGACGGCCCCCTGGAACTTGAGTGAGGTGGGGGACAATGGGACCCATGGTGGTGGGTGGTGGGGTCCCCATCAGGACGATGACCAGTGGGGTCCAGGGATGCTGGCTATTACCGGGCTGGCACTCTACACTCTCGCACTCTGCACTGCCGTCGGAAATGCTCTTGTCATCCACGCCATCAGGACAGAGAAGAGACTTCAGACGGTCAGTATATTACACAGTACTTTCATGTTCAAGTCTAATATTATTTAATTTGTCCTTACCTTGTCAATCTTACAAATCTGAACTTTTCATTACAAAATATGAAAAACTACTGTAAATATAATCCAATATAATCTCCTCTATCTTGGCTCCTCCCTCTCAGTGACATCATTTGGTGCAATAAAGCAGTAATGGATAGTCTGATGTCCATTATTTAAGTAATCATAATGTCGGAAAGTTAAGCTGTAATTAGCAAAAAGTCCACTAATTAATTATCGAAGGGAAACATGGAATAATTATACCCAAAGATGAACGACCATAATTGTAGTCTTCATCCTTGATTAATTCTGTCACAGAGGAGCATACATACATAGCCTACATACATACATAGCATTTTAAGACTGAGTGCTCCACACATACGTGCAGTTTCAGTTTCTTGTCCTAATGGCGGCGTTCCTGGCAACCCTGTTAAGGGTTGCTTCACTTGTCAACTTTTTGGATACGAGATCGGCACGTATAGTCCGATCCCAGGCTTCCTCGGTCCACCCCCTTGGTGCAGCTCCCTCCACAATCACTACAGTGTGTACTCATACCTCATGCTTCCCAGTACCCTGGAAAGAAGCAAACATCCATCCAGTTCCTAAAAATGGTGCCTCTTCAGATCCATCAAACTACAGACCAATAGCTATAACTTCCACTCTTGGTAAAGTCTTTGAAATTATATTAAATAATCACATAATTAAGCATCTTGAGAATAATAAATTAATCAGTGATAGGCAATATGGTTTTAGACGATGTCAATCAACTGCAGACATGCTTTGCCTTCTTACGCATCAAATCAACCAAGCTACAGACCAACATGGTGAAACACATACAATAGCACTGGATATATCAAAGGCATTTGATAGAGTCTGGCATCAATCCTTATTGTCGAAGATGTCACACTACGGCCTTGCATCATTAGTTCCACTAATTTCTTCTTATCTTCATAACAGAAAAATATGTGTAATGGTAGATGGCCTTTATTCTCAATTTAACTCAATAAATGCTGGTGTTCCCCAGGGATCAGTTTTGGCCCCAATTCTGTTCCTCATTCATATCAATGATCTCATATCTACCACTCATAATCCAATACATTCCTACGCAGATGGCTCAACACTCCACAGTTCCTTCACATTTACCAATTCTTTCACCCAACCCGATCTTATAAATTCAAAAATAAACACTGCAATTTCTCTGAACCAGGACCTTTCTAGAATTAATGGGTGGGGACAAAAGAATCTAGTTTCCTTTAATGCACAGAAAACCAAATACATTCAATTTTCTAACCGACAGAATCTCACTGACTCCCATATATTTTTTAATGATGTAAATATTCCCACTTCCCCTAGTATTGACATTCTCTGTGTAACATTAACTACTAACTTGAGCTGGACACATTATGTTAGAAGCATTGCTAAGAATGCCTCTAAAAAACTGGGACTCCTGTACAGAGTTCGAGAATTCTTCACTGACGAGCAGTTGGCCGTGATATATAAAAGTCATGTGCGTTCTCAGATGGATTACTGTTCACCTCTGTGGGGTGGAAGTGGAGTGGTTGCATTGAGGCAGTTGGACAAAATTCAAAATAAAGCTATTAGATTAATCAATAACCCTGCAATCACACAGGACCTTCCTACATTATCCATACGAAGAAACGTTGCATCCCTTGCATTATTCTACAGATATTTTCACAGCAATTGTTCCGAGGAACTTGTTTCAATTGTGCCGCCTCTCCACATCTTTCCGCGTAGAACTAGGGCAGCTGAGAGCGCCCATGAATTTACACTTTCTCCTCCACAATGCAGAACTTCTGCTTATCAGAATTCATTTATCCCCAGAGCTACTACTCTTTGGAATTCACTTCCCTCGAATTGCTTTCCACAAACTTACAATCTGCAAATGTTTAAATCCAGTTGTTACAAACATTTTATGAATGGAGGATGCCTTTAGGCACATGGACCTTTTTGTTTTATCTGTGTTTTTCCTTCCTCCGTTCATTGTCTCTTTAAAAAAAAAAAAAAAAAAAAAAAACAGTACCTGCATCTTTTCACCCAATTTTGTTCATCCATTCTCTCCACATGCCCATACCATCCCAGTCTACTTGTACGCATCTCATTGCTAATACTCTTTATACCTAAGCGTCTCCTCAGCTCATCATTTGTTTTTTCTATCCTGCAGTTTGGCCCCACACATCCATCTCGCCATTCTCATCTCATTACGTTCCATTCTGTTGATATCCTCTACTTTAATGGCCAATGTTTCTGAGGCATACGTCATTACACTTCTAACACATGAGGCATACACCTTTCCCTTCAGGGGGAGAGGCATTCTTTTCATAGTCAGAATTGGCAGCAGTTCTCTGAACTTCCCCCAGCCACATCTAATTCTAGCGACAGTGGCAGCCTCGGCCCCACCACCGACAGAGATCGTATCTCCTAGGTAACAAAACTTGTCCACCAGCTCCAATAACTCATTTCCAAAATTCACAACCACAGGATCATCATTTATTCTACTACAGCGCTTACTCCCATGGTGCACCCAACATCGACAGACGCTAAACCGAATTAAGTTAGCGCCCACACCCTTTCCACACACTGCACATGGTTATGCACCGCTCTTTTCCACATTGCCTCGTCTCAATCTACAATGCATAACCTTGGTTTTGTTAATATTAACTCTTAAGCCCTTGCTCGCCATGCCCTCTCTCCATCTTCTGAATTTGGCCTCAGCATCTTGCTAATTGTCAGCTATGAGGACTAAATCGTCTGCATAAAACAGTTCCCCAGGGGAGTCCAGATCTAAAATCTCAAGACAGTGCCTCCAGGAGCATAATAAAGAGGAGGGGCTTAACACTGAATCCTGATGAACTCCAACACGGGCTGTGAACTCCTCACTCAGTATACTTTTCACCCTCACCGCAGTTCGCGAATCCTCATAAATCTTCATTATCACACGCACCAGCCACTCTTTCACACCAAGTATCCTCATAGCCCACTGCACAACATTTCTAGGCACCCTGTCAAAGGCCTTCTCCAGGTCTACAAACACAAAGTAAAGATCCCTGCCTTTTAGCAAGTATCTTTCCTGTAGGAGATATATTCACAATGCCGTGAATCCTTGAATGGAGAATTAAACCTACCTGGTAGTATAATGTGTTTATTATGACACTACAAGTTTTGACTCTTCTCTGGAGTCCTCACACCTGAAGAGGACTCCAGAGAAGAGTTGAAACTTGTCATGCCATAATAAACACATTATACTACCATGTGGGTTTAATTCTCCATCATTCCTGTATCTGCCTGACTATGAAATTAGCATCGGATGTACCACATCCTGGCATAAATCCAAACTGCATATCATCAATGGAGATGCTTTGCCTGATCAAACTCTCAAAGACTCTCTCACAGACCTTCATGATTTGGTCAAGCAATTTCAGGCCCCTATAATTACCTCTATCTAGCGCATCCCCTTTTCCTTGGTATATATTTACTATTACACTTGTGTGCCAATCCTCAGGGATATTCTCCTCTTTAATAATGGTGTTTATCATCTCGGTGACTAAGCTGACATCAGTCTCCCCTGAGGCTTTTATCATCTCGGCGACAATGTCGGAGCACCCTGGAGCTTTACCGTCTTTCATTTTATTGATTGCGTTGCTCACAAAGTTTCTGTCTGGCAGCTTTATGTGCTGCTAATTCCTAACCAGTTTAGTACCACTCTCAAGCGCAAAAACATGATGTTACGCACAGCTCGGCCTTCAACGTTCTGTTATTTTTCCAAGATAATATATCAATTACAATATATTAACCAAATGATGTAGAGATCTATCAGCTTGGAAGATTAGCTGATCTGCTGTATGCTAAGCTCTTATTGTAATAAATAATATATATTGTTTTCTAAACAAAATATTAAAAAGCTGTTGTGAGGCACAAATAAAAGGATTGTCGATATCCTACACCATTATCGTATGAAGGAAAACTAGTGGCTGCAACGTGAAAGCCAGGGGAGGTTTGTAAATAAAATCATTAGTCCTCTCCACACGATCAGTTTCCGCATATGGTGTTCAATAGAGAGATTCTGTAGTAAGATAAATCGGCCATCATTTTATTTGGACGCCATTTTGGTGCCGTAACTATAAAATTATTGGATTATATTATATTTTTGATCATATGAAATTGAGATCCAAAGATAAAACTATATATACTGTACCAGTATTGCTGAATATTCATTATGGGGTTGAACATATTTCAGTGCACCCCCAGCAACAAGCTCAGCTCCTGGCCCTGCTGCTGGAATTTACAGATGCATTCGTTAGATAAGAAAGGAGATGACCAGTAGAGCGGCCCTTAAGGAAACCATACTGGCTGGCGATCTGAAAGTAAATTATAGGAAGACCTTGGGCCCACACCCTAGCCCCCACTGCCTCCTACCCTCTCTTTATCTGGACCTGCACCCCCAGCAACAAGCCTAATTCCTGGCCCTGCTGCAGGAATTTACCGATGATGCGTTCTCCCAAGATGACGTTGAAAGAGGACAGATTTATTTTATTTCCCACGAAACCTAAATCCACGTAGTGTTTTAGAGCCCCCAATTACAAAAACCCCCTTTGAAGGGCCGGGAAGGATCACCAGATTAAGAAGGTGTTTAAAAGTAGTTTCATTGAATATTCTGATTCCCTTTTGTCCTCCCCTTTGGTCTTAGCACAGAATAAGAACGATTACCTGAGATTCTGTGTGGACTACAGGATGTTAATTGATGTCACCATTACGGACGCCCTTCCTCTCTCCTTCATCGACAGCGCCCATGAGTCCCTGCACGAGTTGAAGTGGTTTTCCACCCTAGACCTCCTGTCTGGCTACTGACAAGTTTCCCTGTTCGAGGACGCAAAACAAAAGACTGCCTTTGCCACCAGCCGAGGGTGGCTACGTCAGATATTTGTCCTCCCCTTCGGTATGAGGGATGGGCCTGCCACCTTCTCCAGGCTGGATTACATTGGGAGATCTGCTTGGCATACCTAGCTAACATTATCATATTTTCCCCCACCTGGGAGGGCCACCTACAAAGGATGAAGAAGGTCCTGCAGTGTGTGAGGGCGGCCGGCTTACTCCTAAAACATGCCAAAATCTAATAATAGCTAAAATAAACTGTCAAAAAGCGTCATAATCCTCATGGGGTTAATAGTACATTTGCAAATCTGCCTTATTTGAGGAGTAAAGATGCATGTTTTTTGCCTCACACAGTCTAAACTGTATAGTGATTTACCTTTCATATCTGTATATAATGAGTTTTTTATCACCAATATACATTCAAATGGGTAGATTATTTGGGACACTTCTTTCTAATTGATACAAGATGGGTTTATTATCACCAATAAACCTCTAAAGAGGTAGATTATTAATGCCACTTCTTTCTAATTGGTATAATACCCTTTCCACACCCATTATATTTTAGAGTGTGTATGCAGTGTATTATTCCGGCAGGTTTCCAACTTGTTCATCATGAGCCTGGCCGCCGCTGACCTGACTGTCGGGATCTTCGTCATGCCCATCAGTGCTGCCTACGCCATGATGGGTCAGTCATTTAACCCTTTTTCCATGTTCGAGGATGCGCTTATTCGTACTATTTTGGCTATCACCTGTCTCTCAATTCTAATACAACCCACATCAGAACAATCCATAGAAAGTGCAATGATAACTTAATTGTCGCTGCTTCTATGTTGTGTACCTTATGATGTAAACTAGCAGTCCTCAATTATTTAGCTTTTCTTATGCACATAGTCTACTGCATTCCGGGAATCGCTCCATAGGAAGCATAAATAACCTGGCAGGCTGATGGAACACAGCCATTGAGCTCTATAAACAACTGGATGGTTCGTTACTCGTGTGATATAAAGCCGCTGCAGAGGGAGCAACACGGAGCAGAAAGTTCACTCAACTAAATTTTACTCTGGTGACACACGTAAGAATTGACTGCAAAATCAGGCAATCTACAGGTTGTAGTCAAATTTTCTATTTGTAATTCTATCTATCTATTGCCTGACGCCGTGATCCCCGAAGGGGTGGCCACGAACGAACCGCCCCCATGCACCTCTGTCCCCAGTCAGTCGACGCCCCTCCCCCCAACCAGCACCGCCTTCGTTCATATGCTTCCTCACTCCATCCTTCCACCTCTCTTTCGGTCTACCTCTCCCTCTCTGTCCCTCCACCTCGCTCTCGTACACCCTCTTAGTCATTCTCTCGCTTTCCATACGTTCCATATTTGTAATTAAATACTGTATTTAGTAAACACGCAATCAATATTATACATTTTTAAACCACTCCCAAATGCCATCTGATGGATTCTGAGATGCGGGCGATGAGCCTTACAGATTCTTGGTGGAGTTCAGTGAACACAGCACCCAAGGAGGCACAGAGGCCACTATATCTCTCTATAAAAGATACGAGACTCGATTACAAACAAGAACACTCTAGACCTTTCCTGTTTAAAGCTATACACATTTCCTTTAGATTGTTATATGGCAATTTTAACTATATGGTCCATTTCCAATTTAGGGTAGTATAATGGGTTAAGCCTTTCATGTTCATGCAATCTATGGTGTTCCATGAATCACACCAAAGGAAACATAAATACAACAGTAGAAGACAAACAGAGTAAGGCACCCAACATAACAAACACGGCAGACCTTGCTCTAAAGAAAATACTTGTTTTAGTCCGCTCTCTCGCCATACCCCTATTGATATGGTGCATGGGGAATGTCCTTAACCCCTTCTGTACCGCTAAGTCTTTTAAATTTTATTATGGCTACTATTGGACGATTTTATTCAATATAAAGAGAGCCTCCAGCAATTAACTGGCTTCGAACGGTCTCACTTAACCCTTTTTACTACCTGAGATCCTTCTTAAACTGCAAAAAATCGTCTAAATCCAGATAGAAAGAACTACGAAGACATCACCGGTACAGAAGGGGTTAATAATACAGCACACCATTTGTACATTTGGTTGTACAGTACAGCAATATTTTCTAGTGGTTTTGTATGTTCTAGATAACTAATACATTAATCTTGGACAATGTCCTTTGCAAGAAAATCTCAAATTATAATGCATGTATCCAGAATATATAGTATCCTAATTCATTCTCTGCAGATAGTTAATAATTTGATGTAGATTTGTTTTACATGCTGTTTGATTCCTAGTTATTACTGTACAGTAGCTCTATTACTAATGATCTACAGTACCAATAATATTGATCTTTAGGTACAGTATTTCTAAAATCTTTGTTACACTAATGACTAATAAAATAGTAGTAAGCTTACTAATCTGTATTACTAATTATATATATTCAGCTATTACTAACTTTTGCATAACTAAGCATTCATACTTACGGTAACTTTGAAGTATGGCAGTAGTTTTCTCTGGACTAACACTGACTTGCATTGGTTGTGGTATGTGGTACAGGTGAGTGGCGATTGGGCCTGGCCGTGTGTCAGTTCTGGCTAGCTGCTGACTACACCGCCTCCACTGCTTCAATCTTCAACTTGGTCATACTGTCACTGGATCGCTACTGGTCTATCACTGCTCCTCTGCGCTACTTAAGAAGACGGACGAGAAGAAGAGCCTGGGTAATGATTGGTGCTTCTTGGACAGCAGCGATGGCGTGGTTGGTGCCAGTGTTGGCATGGCACCACTTGACACTAGCTGGTCGCCGGCACCACCCGCCTCACGTGTGCGAAACAGAGTTTTCGGACTCGGCCGTTTTCAAAGCAGTAACGGCAGCACTGAACTTTTACCTTCCTACTGCTCTTATGGTCTACCTGTACTGCCGCATATTTCGTGAAGTACAGACTCGTCAAGCACTTGGCCGCGTTCCCTTCACTGCCCACGACCCTCCCACAGACTCTTGTAGTGAAGGTGACCGCCTCCCTCGTCCCACCCCTGCCCGCCCCACAGTAGCTGTTCACCGCATGGTATCCACCACAACTTCTACCGCCACTTCCACGACAGTCTCAAGTGGCACCAGCGAACGTAGTCGGTTCAAGAGCCTGACTGTAGTGTCTCCCGGGCGGCATGATTGTTGCCACTACTCAGGAGTCATGGTGAGTGTGGAGTACCTTCCTGAGGAAAACTCTCCTGCCACTCAGCACCACCACACGGGCTCCACTGGTCAACGGCAGGCAGGTGGTGGGCGAGGACAACATCAGAACCACATTCACTGTTATCAGAGCAATCGCCCCCTTCAGGCCTGTGAGAAGTGGGGTAGCAGCTGGCAACTGGGCAGCCTCACAAATTCGGACCAAAACTCTCGACCTACCCCAGCTCCTGCAACCCATGTAAGCAATGATAATAAGAAAAAACGTGGTGGGTACAGTAATTCAGCTGGCAAGAGTGGAGGTCGACGTGTTGATGGTGTAAATCTGGCCAAAGAAAAGAAGGCAGCCAGACAGCTAGGTGTCATTGTTGGAGCATTCCTGGCGTGCTGGGTTCCATATTTTACTTTGTTCCCGGTTATGGCGCTGTGTGGCACCTGTGTCCCTCCCCAAGCGCACACCGCTGCCATCTGGCTAGGCTACCTCAACTCTGCCCTCAACCCTGTCCTCTACCCTCTCTGCAACCACAATTTCCGCCGAGCTTTCGCCCGGATGCTGCGCCTGCCCTCACGTAAGGCCGACCCACCTCCCATCACATCCCACCACAGACTCCCCACCATCACCACCAGACACTGACACGGGCTGGGTCCTGCGGGGTCACCAAGCGAGGTCATCACACAGAATGACCTTTGGCGTGGCACAGTTGCACTGTAGTTTTGTAACAATGGTAGAGTCAACTCTTGTTTATATGACTATCACGGAGAATCTGAAGTTAAATTTTCTAGTAACAAATATGGTCTTATGTATCGCTGAAAAAGACAGGACCTGGTAGTATACCAAATTAGAAAAACAATATACAGTATACACATTATATATTATTTGAAGCATAATATATTTCACTGGAAGGTTACCGGTATTTAAGTGGTTACTCATACAATAAGAATTATTGTTAATATTTTGTTATATGGAAAGGCTTTTTTGTGTGCTGAATAAACAAGAGTTGACTTGACAGTTGTGGTCAGTTCCAAGTACAGTATAGATCTTATAGTAACAGATCGGCTGACCTATGCCATATTGGTGCTGCTAGAGATATTTTCCTATTTTTACTGTAAAATATCTCCATACTCATAGTGAACCTTGAGCAATATTGGCATAGGTCTTTGGATATATATGCTCCATTGTTGAAAATAAAATAAAACTCTGTTGTTTTTTTAAGGGACCCCACCTCGCTTTTTTTTTTCTCTTACTCTCCCTCTCTTTTTGGCTTGTATCCATTTGGCCCCAGTCGGCCTACTGTTTGAAGACGTTTACCCCCATCCAGGTGTCAAAATTTTCCTGGCAAGCGGTAGCGAGCCAGCATATATATATATTTTGTTTTGACAGCAAGCTAAATTTGTAAATTTTTCGAAAGAAAAATTTCTCCGGCGAAGCCGGATTTCTCCATACAATACTGGCTCGCTATCGCTCGCCAGGAAGACATCGACACCATTATGGGGATAAACGTCTTAAAACAGTTGACTGAATGTGGCCGAATAGATACAAGCCAGAGAAAGAGAAAAATGAGAGAAAGAGAAAAAAAGCAGGTGACTCCCCTTAATTAATTGAGGCAGCAAAATAGTGTCCAGAGAAAAGAGTACCGGTAACATGACGTAACTTCGGACGGGGAGGTAACTTTGGACACTCTAGAAAACATATACAATGAACCACAGTTATGGGATAAATACATGATACTGTATTATGGAAAAACAAGTATGTCTGCGGTGTTCTTCCATAATGCAGACTAATTTTTCCATAACTGTAGCTTACATATTGTTATCCAGAAGTGTCCGAGGCATAGCCCCTGTCTGAAGCTAGGGCATTTCATGGTATGCCGTTCTCTCTTACTACATGATCTCTAGTTCCAAGTGGTGCAGTGGACAGGGAACAATTTTGATACTACGCTGTTGAAATAGTATGATTTATTATGTTTTTTCCACCAACCAACTTCACTTCTAAACTCAATTAATGAAATCAACAGATACATGTGGAACTCCAAGGACTCGAACCTAGGATACTCACATCTAAATTCCGCGCACTTATGCATTAAGCTATCAAGATCAAAGACTACAAAGACCAAGAGTCTGATTCTCAAAGCTATGGTGAAGTGGCATAATATACCGATTAATTAACTGTATATTCTTTGCATACTACGTTATATTATCCTCGTACCCAGGAAAACTAGAGCATCATAAATTATTTTACCCAGATATAAATTGTTTTTAGTAATAATAGGGATGTCGGGATTCACGATACAGGGATCAGAGAGAGATGAGGTGCCATAAATGTTTTGAGAATCCGGCCCCAAGTCAGTGTGTATCAATAGTCTTTACCCAATGTTATATATATATCGATGGAAATGTACTGCTTGGAACTTACACCAACTGTACATTCACGATCAAAAGTCGCCTACCACCTTCACTAATTCAAGATATATATACCCTGTTGGGCAGTACTTGAAATGTAGACAGAATGGATACAAAAAATCATCTGAGGAAGAGCATTTTATTGACAACGTTTCGCAGATAGCTTCATCAGGTCACTAACAAATACTGGTACCTACGAGGCATTAAATATCCCCACCACCTGTCATGACGGATAGTTAAGGCCTCCTAGGTACCAGTATTTGTTAGTGACCTGATGAAGCTCTCTGCGAAACGTTGTCAATAAAGTGCTCTTCCTCAGATGGTGTTTTTAATCCATATATATATTCCCTCTTTTGATGTACAGGGTAATAAAAATACTTAACAAAAAGGATAAAGCTTGAAAATAATACTCTGTTCTTGTAGCATTCATATTTTCATCCATATTTAGAAAGATATCCAATGTTGAAGGTATAACATGACTTTTGAGTGGGAGTGTACAGTTCCGGTTAGGAGTACATGGCACACTATATGTTGAACAGTTCAGACAAGAAGATATTATGTGTTAATAATATTTGCTTGGCCTGATAGATGAAGTCCGAATGCTCCATTAGCTAACACATGCAGTTGCATGTGTATCGCTAGGTAGTGTACCATGTGTACCTGTCCACAACTGTACAGTTGGGGACTATTGAACCTGGTATAATACTATGAAGTGGTTACAGGATTTAATACTCCCACAGATTTGTTCATAAATTTAAACTGCATTAATGAGTTGACCCATTTGCAGTTGTGCTGGAAGTACATACAGCCATTCATTCACATTGACACTATACATTAAACAGAGTAGGCGGTAGCGTTCCAAAGTGGTATGCGGAAGGCCCGTGTATTGATCCCCCACTGGGTGAGTTGTTAGTTGGCACTCACTCCCATGGCCTGCCAACCACCTTCCCCTCTTCAAAAGAGGACATCATAGATGCAGTAGACCAGTATTGCATTTACAATCTGACTGCTATCTCCCAATTACCATGATCGAGCTGATTGCAGACTACATTCACAACCATAGCCATTCCCACAGTATGATAACACTCCACATACACCCTCACACACTATACATAACAATGGGCAGTTGGGCTTGCAAACCTCCCCCTAAACAAGCTAGAGAATCGAACAAATTGCGTTGATGGGGGAAATTCATTTTTGGTCACCCCCTTGGGGATCAAGGCATCTCAAAATAAATTTATTAAACTGATCAGGTTGTCAAATACATCCAGGTCTTCACAGTATATGTACCAGGTTCATAAATCTCGAACTGTTCCTCCCACCAGTCATCGCGCCTCGCCTCCAAATTTATTTCATTTTATATTTTGTTTTGGTATTTAGCAGGAAGGTTTTCCTTGGCTTCACCTTCAGGATGGTGAACTTGGATAGTTTCTGAATCTCTAGTCTCTAACTAAACTAAAAGACAGATCCTTAGTTTCATTTCATATTTGTTAAATCCAATATCCTGGATATATATCTCATCATTAAAAGAAAAACTGGCTTCACTTTCAAAATCAATAAACCTCCTGTTTATTAACTAATATAAGTTGTGTAACTATTACTCACTAATCTCAGACCTATAGCAATATATATTTTCCTTGTGCAAAGCATTTCAATATTAAACATTCATCTCATCTACCTTCTTTTAGAGATGCATGACAAAGAACTTAAGTTACTTTACTCAACTATTTAAATAGTATTTCCTCTCTTAAATAATGATATTGTAGTACGTTAAACAAATTTACCCCAGAATGATCACATAGCCCTTTTTCAGAATAGTAACTAAATCAAGGTTACCTATACCTGTAGATTGAAAATATAGTATACAGTACTGTACTTGTACAGTACTTTGAACTAAGAACCTTATTTTGTTTATAAAACTTGCAGTTTTCAAACTGTTGTTCTGGAATAATGTTACAGTTGGTACAGTCATCACCTGTATAAGCTCTATAATATAATCATAATGTGATAAACATTGGTTAAGCTCGAGTCCATATATATGAATATTATGGAATGGTGTTATATTACTGTGCTATATGTATATACCGTATTAATAATATAAATTACTCATCTAATTATAGTTATATTCGTTATGATTTGTATACCTTATTTATTTCATGACATATTTTATATTGTTTAGATTTATTTATATTAGTACTTGTATGTTAAAGACATCTCAAAAACTACCGTACAACCTAATATTGTGATATACTTGTCTTGCATAAATTATGTTCTGACAGTTGCGCTAATAAGTCATGTCCCAGCTGCCATTACGTTTGGCTCGTTCTGTGCTATATTAATGTCTGGCAGATGTTAAATAGGGTGGGAAGTGTAGGAGCATGCTTGTATATCTCACTCGAAACGAATAAATCAAGTTTTAGAAATTGCTGATACCGGTACCAATTATTGATCAAAACATTCTTGGTGCCTAGAGATGACTTATTAGCGCGACTGTACACACACGCATGATACTATAGGATTAGATCTTGCTTTCTTAACAGATTCGTTTTTGTTTTTTTCATGCAGGATCCCGGAGCACAAGGGGTGAATGAAAGTGTTGTCATAAGGCTGATGTTAACTTTTTCCTTTAAGGTGGCTCACCGTTTTGTTTTTTTATCTTTCTCTCCTTTTCTCTCTTTCTCTGGTTTGTATCCATTTGACCCCATTCAGCCTACTGTTTTAAGACGTTTATCCCAATCCAGGTGTCAATATTTTCTTGGCGAGCGGGAGCGAGCCAGCATATATATATATTTTGTTTTGACATCAAGCTAAATTTGTATATTTTTCGATTGAAAAATGTCTCCGGCGAAGCCGGATTTCTCCATACAATGTTGGCTCGCTATCGCTCGCCAGGAAGAAATCGACACCTGGATGGGGATAAACGTCTTAAGGGGACCGACCGGTTATTTACTAACTTCCAGGTCTTACTTTCAATGTAAATGCCATTTGGCACAGGTGTATGTGGTCATAAAACTAGATCAAATTTTTGTTTTTCTTTTTCTTTCAATTTAGGTAAAAAAAGGTTGAACACTATAGCACTACAGTACTAAGACGCATATAACTCCTACATAAATCCCTATAGCACCTGCGGTATGTGATCAAACAATTCACAATAGGTGTGTCTGTAGTTTCTATAAAAAAATAAAAATTATATATTATGTGTATTTTTGGATTTAGGTGATTATGAATTAAGGTGAAATTATTTTGTAGAATTTTACGATTGTGACAACATGCTGCAAACATACAAAGTTGGCTAGAGTAAATTAGCTTTGTAAATAATGCATTGTTTTAAATTCCCTTTCCAATGGTATATACACCATTCCTATAGGTCCAATAATACATTTATTATAAGATCCCAAAGTGCGACAAAACAGTTTTGAGAAGAATATGTGAAAGTCTAAGGTAATTAGGTTTACATTTTTAACTTTTTTTGTTTTTACAGTATTTTACGCAGGAACACGGCATAGTAGAAGATAAAGCGTATGGGAGGCTGTAGAGTATTTTACGCTCTTTCCATTTATATATGTACGATCCTCGTACGACCAGTAGTTACTGAGCATGTCTATTTCGAAGTTCGTTATATAACGTTTTTAGAAATACAGGAAAAGTTTGGAAAACATTAAAAACAAAATCCAATGGGTTTTCACTAATAACATTTCACTGAGAAGCAAGAGAATGACTAATAAAGTGTACGAGAGTGAGGTGGAAGGACAGAGGAAGATGTAAACCAAAAAAAGGTGGAAGGATGGAGTGAGGAAGTATATGGATGAAGGCGGTGCTGGATGGGAGGAGGGGCATCGACTGACTGGGGACAGAGGTGAATGGGGGCGGTTCGTTCGTGGCCACACCTTCGGGGATCACGGCGTCAGGCAATAGATAGATAAATAGATGAAGGGATATTGAGTAAACTATCTATCTATTTATCTATTGCCCGACGCCGCGATCCCCAAAGGGGTGGCCACGAACGAACCGCCCCCATGCACCTCTGTCCCCAGTTAGTCGATGCCCCTCCTCCCAACCAGCACCGCCTTCATTCATATACTTCCTCACTCCATCCTTCCACCTCTCCCTCGGTGCACCTCTCCCTCTCTGTCCTTCCACCTCGCTCTCGTACACCCTCTTAGACAATCTCTCGCTTTCCATACGTTCCACATGGCCGAACCCTCTCAAGTTGTTCCTTTTCACACTTTCCAGCACATCTACCTCCACACCATACCTCCTTCTTACTTCCTCATTCGTCTATCTATCCCTCCATGTAACTCTGCACGCACTTCTCAAGTAACTCATTTCCACCGCTCTCACTCTTGGTCTGAGTCTATTCCCGAACGTCCATGCTTCGCTTCCGTAAGTTAGTGTCGGGATTACCACACTGTCATGCAAGGACTTCTTCACTTCCATACTGACCACTCTATTTCTTGTTACTGCTTTCAACGTTCCTACAACCCTCTTCCCCTGTTGTATCCTCTCCCACACTTCTTCATCCATCTTTACTCAACACACTGCCCAGATACTTAAAAGGGCTGACAATCTCCATAGCCTGACCGTTCAACTTCACCTCACAGTCTGTGACTTCACCCCTTTCGAAGACCATAACCTTGCTCTTCCCCGCATTTACCTTTAAATTCCGTTTTTCGCAAACTGTTCCAAACTCATTTACCAGACCCTGCATCTCCCATTGATTATCGCTCATCAGAACTGTATCATCCGCAAACAGCAGTATAGGCAGCTTCCACTCATTTCCCTCCCTTTTCAGCGATACACCAACATCCACTGCTCTTCCTAGTATTTCTTTCATGATTCCATCCATATTTACAGTAAACAACCACGGGGACATCACACACCCCTGTTTCAACCCAACACTCAGGTCAAAGAACTCGCTCTGCTCATTCTCCACACGTACTGCTGCCGTTGCACCCTCATACATGCTCTTCACTGCTTTCAGCAACTTGCCATCTACTCCGTATATTTTAAGTACTTTCCACATGCCTTCTCTATCCACTCTGTCATAGGCCTTCTCCAAGTCCATAAAGGCAACCTAAACCTTTTGTTTCTTCTCCAGATATTTCTCCACAACACAATTCAGGGTAAAAATCTGATCTACACATACTCTTCCCTTCCTAAAACCTCCCTGCTCGTCGCCTATCTATTTTTCAGTTCTCACTCTCACTCTCTCAATCACTACCCTACTGTACACCTTCCCAACTACGCTTAAAAGACATATTCCTCGGTGGTTACCACACATTCCTCTTTCCCCTTTGCCCTTATATAGGGGGACTATTATGCCAGTCTTCCAGTCATCGGGTGCCTTCCCCTTCTCCCATGCTAGTTTGCATATTTTCCATACCCATTCGATCATTATCTCACCACCATACCTCAACATTTCCCCACACACTCCATCTGTTCCTGGTGCTTTCCCCAACTTCACTCTTTTCATGGCTTCCCACACTTCTGACCTCCTGATCCCCACCTCCTCCTCCACTACTTCTCCTCTTCTCCCTCCCAAACACCTAATGGTATTATCAGGATTTCGAGCTTTTTAAGCCTAAATAACCGGTTGGTCCCCTTAAAACAGTTGGCTGAATGGGGCGGAATGGATACAAGCCAGGGAAAGAGAGAAAAAGGAGAGAAAGATAAAAAAAGCCGGTGACCCTCCTTAAGATTTATTGTGTTCCTTTGTCTGGAGGCTTCTAGTTGACGTAAGTAAAAGACACTCGGGGACATTGGTGACCCTTTGGCTAACAGAGACTGGTAAACTGGCAACATATTTGTGTATATTTCATTATACACTACAGGTCTCCCTCGATTTACGATTGGCTTATGTTCCTGAAAACCCGATCTTAAAATAGAAAAATCATATTGCGAACCATAAAGTTAATGGGGTAAATGAGGATGCGTTCTGCGACCAGCCAAAACCCCAAACACAATCGCCTAAAATCCAATAATAATATCATAAACTGGGGCATCGGATAGTGAGGGAGACCTGTACTTTGAACTCTGGGACAACAGACTCAAAAGCACGTACAATCGAGGTTAATAAGTGTTGTCAGATATTTCACAAAGTTTCGGGACACTGACTAATACTCTGAGGGATAAGCACTTTTCCCAGTTACTATAAAGATACCAACAACACTTGTTGAGCGAAAACCACTGGAATCTATGACAACACTTAATACCTATGATTGTACACTCACGGTGGTAAGTCGTAGACCAGGGGTATGCCAAAGCCCTAGCCACACATTGGCAGCAGGTTCAAACAATTTCTACCTTTGCTGGTTGAACGGGCACAACGCCAGTGAAACAAGTGCATCGATAGTTAATTAATAAGCTCCGCCCATACACAGTAATTGTGTACAGTATGTATAGGCATATGTAACGGCAACACAATATTAAACTGTATTAGTGATTATTGTATTCCGATTAATTTATTTAATAATTAATGTTATTTATTTAGACCTATTTATGTATTTATCTATTTACTTAATTATTTATGGTTCCTTACAATTTGAAATGCTACTGTTTGCATTAAACATTATCAGACTATAACGTGCATTAAAACTCCAGTAATTAGGTAGACTACATAATACAATATCAAATCTGTTCACGCATGTTTGGAAGACATATTTAGTACGGTAATCTTGAATGGGACAATCTATATAATATTTGCGATTGTCTGTGTGTCTGTGTGTATGTCTGTTCTGTATGCATGGCCACATTTTTTTAAGCTAGAGCGTTCATACTTGGTATGCATAGTAAGGGGGTCCTTAGGCAGGTTTTAGTGACAAAATAGAATTCCCCAGGGTGAAAGGGACGGAGAAAATGGGCGCGAAATCGGAAAAATTGCCGTTTGGGGCAGAAGGAGCCCTCCGATCGAAAAGGTGTATGGAACGAAAGTTGTTCGCAGCCCCCCAAAATGGAGGTACCGATGAGGTCAGATCCAAAATCGGAGGTCATTTAGCGGCCGAAATCGAGGTCGCCGTTTAATGAGGCACAGGGAGGTCGAGGCCGGTGATTATGGTAGTAGTAGTATTGTGATGATTGTGGTAGTAGTGATTGATGATGGTGATTATGGTAGTAGTAGTGGTGGTAGTAGTGATGGTGATTATGGTAATTACTCGGGCAACGCCGGGTACTCCTGCTAGTATAGGAATAAATGTGAATTAATGGGGAACATCAAAGCAACCTCAGATTTGCTGATGACAAAGTTTATCCTAGCGACTCAGGGAAAGAGTTACAACAAAATAATGATGGCTGATATAAACGATGGAAGCCTTCAAGTATATAACTACTGTATGTATGTATATACTCGGACAGTATATAGTGGCAGTAGTAGTGTTAAAAAAAAATATATATATATATATATATATATATTGAATGATTATGTGCAACCACAACAAATTAAGTTAGCGGATGATGGGCCAGTGGAGGAATATAGCCTATATATACATAGGCCAGGTTATAAATACAAACTCGGATCACTAGAGAAATCAGACAAGGGTAGATATGGAATGGAGCGCATTTGGTAAGCAGAATTTAGTATGAAAAGGTAGTTACCCCTTGTATTTAAGAAATAGTATGCAAACAATGTCATTCCTGTAATAATTTATGGATAAGAAACTTGGACACTAGTAGAAGATAATCGCATTGACAAGAGGAAATGGGCTTGGAAAGATCATGTACTTAGAAGAGATTATAGAAAATGGACAAATATAGGTTCACAATGGGAATCTAGAGATGGAGCTAGATGAAGGGATCGACAGAGAACCAGATGGAGGGATGCGATCGGGAAATTTGCTAAAGTAGGATGGAACAGGATAACATCTGACCAGCTAGATTAGAAACGTTTTGGAGAGGCCATCGGCCTGCAGTGGACTAACTAAGGCTGCTGATGGTGATGATTATGATAATAATAACATATAAATATAATAATAAAGTTACTACCGTACTGTTAATGAAAAACGACAAATAATATAGTATTATCCTACCGTAGGTCAATTTATATGTATGCAATAAACTCACGTGACAGCAGGTAACCGACAGTGTTACGAGCGCTACACAATGTATCACCTACCAATTTTAATGAGACAACCAGGGATTATAATGAGACAACCAGGGATTTAGAAGTAACTAGCACATTAATATAGGTATTACTCCATACACAGTATCATGTTACCAAATACTAATTACAGAATGGGACTGGCTTAAAAATCCAGCAGGGCTGATAACCCTAAGCCCAACTGTAATTAATTATTTTAACTATCTCTCTCTCTCTCTCTCTCTCTCTCTCTCTCTCTCTCTCTCTCTCTCTCTCTCTCTCTCTCTCTCTCTCAGAAAATTGGAAGATACCCTTTAATTCATGTAAATATCAGATACTACAAATAGGCTCCCCAAAACAATAAATGCAAATATCACATGAATGGTGAATAGGTAGAGAGCGTATCACAGATAAAAGACCAAGAAGTGCTTATAAACGAAAATCTAAAAATCCACAAGACAATGGACTGCAGCAGCTAACGAAGCAAACAGTGCACTCAGATTCATTAGAAGAAAATAATGTTCATTATCATAGTAAAGACATAGTTATACCGTTATACAACAAAATTGTGAGACCGTATCTGAAGTATGCTGTGCAGTGTTGGTTTCCCTACTTAATAAAAGACATATACAAACTTGAATCCGTTCAGTGCAGAATAACAAGATTGATCTCATCCGTTAACAATATAACACACAATGAGATATTAAGGGAACTTGATTTATTTTCGGTAAAAAAAGGAGAATAAGTGGGCAGCTGATAGAGTGATAGAGGTAATAGCAATATTAATATTATGAATTACTTGTAGCCAGAAACAAAACATTACATAACAATTATGATCACATTGATACATTAAGCTAAATGGTAGAGGTATGACATGTCTGATTTATATATTTAACAATCAATTTACATTGAAGCTAATTTGTTGATAAAACATTACCCTCAGGAATATCAGTATATTTAGACTAGCTGACAACAGTGTTTAAACTTTGAAACAAAATTCCTCTCTGTTGATGGCGATTTAAAGTCGATTGTCATCTGCATCAAGCTAGATCGAAGGGAACGAGGTGTCTTCAGAGATGGGGTCACTTCGGGCCATGAGTGAGCACCGTGCCTCATGTGAAGGCAAGATGGCAGGTGCTCGTTGTACTCTACGTGCTTCACATGTCTCACTCCCTAGACTGGAACAAGATCTCACGGGCTTCACTGCTCATTGTACAGCTGTGAATGTCCAGGCTCTCAGCCTATGCCCGAGAGGGAGTAAGTTGGAATATAGAAAAAAAAAAAAAAAAAAAAAAAAATCCCTTC
Organism: Lithodes maja; assembly: GCA_037953745.1. Taxonomy (NCBI): domain Eukaryota; kingdom Metazoa; phylum Arthropoda; class Malacostraca; order Decapoda; family Lithodidae; genus Lithodes; species Lithodes maja. Next base: position 21,391 of record JBAKBP010024301.1, read on the forward strand.
CCTCCCCTGGATAGTTTGAGTCTCGTTTCACCTTTATTGCTCTCTGACATTAGGTTGAAATTAGTATGGATCTTCATAAAGAACTCCTTACTAAAAACTTCTCCTACTGCTGAAAATACACACTTCCTACCTGTCAGGCTTACCAACATTTATCGGGTTAAATTTTATGACCTTAACTATTCAGCTGCAGTGCCAATATAATTGTTTCTGATTAATTTGCACTATAGACAAATTATAATAATCGATGTGTGCTAACCTAGAAACAATAAATACAATAATTACAAAACTATATGACAAATCTGTTGGTATCACGGAAGAGCCAAGCCTGGTTTCTCAGAGAGAGAGAGATAATCTTCATATTTACCATCCTTTCCTTCCGCTTTATCTTACCCTTACAGTTGCTAGGATTAAGTCCTGGCCACCTCGCAGGGATCGTGAGATGTGGTCATTGTATCTATCTCTCTCTCTCTCTCTCTCTCTCTCTCTCTCTCTCTCTCTCTGTTTGACAAATATAGTTAAAAAACTACGGTATTTCATGACACTGACGTATCCTAAACGATGTCAGAAAACTGTAATCTATGATAGTTTACATAGCAGGTAGCATATCCTGTAGGCCTATGTGTTTCGCCAGTTGTTTTTACTCAACTCTAAGTTAAATTATACGTAAGTACTTTAATCCTTTCAGTCTGGGAGACGGTTTTATGCTGCTCTGGACGGATTTGTGGTAGCTATAAGAATTTGATAAGATAATGAGTTGCCTTTAATCGGTAAATGTCTTTCCTAATTTGAATTATATCGTTTAATGGTAACTAGAATATATTAACACGGACGTAACTCGTGCTAAAAAGGTTAAAACCTAACTACAATAGGCATTATGCAAGGGACTTGGGTATTGAACATAACACTCGTTTTCATCTTTATGCCTATTCCGTTATGTGCCTGCACGTAACATAGTCGATACCTAACTAAAATGTCTCTGCAATATACAGTATAACACTGAATATATAACTCGGCATACCTACGATATACATTTTATACAACGTCAAGTTTACACTCATTCTGGGACTTAATATTTTTGTTTTAATACACGCTCTTTCTAAAAGCATATAGTGAAATGTGTGTGTGTGTAAACGATTTATCTACTTAATGATTTCTGCCAACTGACTGGCGACCCAGAAGTGGGCGGGCCCTGGCAGTTTAAAGTACCCAGTTTCACGGAGTGTAAACTGTGTTCGGATGAGATACAAGGGTGTGGTGTCTAGAAAGGGGTTAATCGCCTGGTCCACAATTTACCGCGTGACTGTACAGTGTCGTATCCTCCTATGACCGTCATATTTTAACAGCAAACTGAGTCGGCAACCCCCAGTACACAATCAAAACAAAAACATTGAAAACAAGTGTGGGCCTCAGTAGATATAGATAGTTTTTTACCATTTTAAAGGTTCATGTAACCCCTCCTGTACCGGCGACATCTTTTTTATTTAGACTCGTGCAGCTTAAGAAGGATCTGTGGTAGTAAAAAAGGGTTAAATGAGTCGAAGCCTGCCAATTGCTGGAGGCCCTTAGACTGACTATAATAATCTGATTTACTAAAGCGTTATTTCCACAGCAATTTTTTGTCTTTATAGTTCGTCGTCCCTGTTTTGGTTTGTTTATTTTGCAAGTTTTACATTATAATAGTAGCCAGAATATATTAAAAGGATGTCACCGGTACAGAAAGGGTTAATCAGTTTGAGATGTATGTATCAGAATTACAGTAATGACCAAGCTTGGATAAATTTGTTATGCTTATGTATACAATGTGTTTTTGTATGTTTTGGGGGGTTAAAGCTAGATAGACTCTTAGTAGACAGAAGTTTTGGTGCAAGTAGATTGTTGCATTAATTAGTTTTATTTGTAAGTTAATTGACCACTTGCGAGTTTCGGTCTATAAGGAAGTTGGAGCTGTAGACATCGATAATTAATAGAATTATCTCCTAAATTGCGGTTGTAGTGCTTATATAAATACATAAAACCCAATTCAACATACTTTTTATCCATTATAAACCTACATTATTATTGTATTTCTGTTTAATATCGATGTTTATGGCTTCAACTTCCTTATAGCCTGAATCTCGCAAGTGGTCAATTGGTGGGCTGATGAATAAATATGAATATATTTAATCTTGCCAATTATTGTTACTATTCCTTAATTTGATATCAATAATTTGAATAAGCATTTTTTACTTTAACTTTCTCGTATAACCTCTGATTACTGTGTGTCTGTATTTATTGATTGTTTATCTACTGTACTATTGTTATTGTTCTTGTTAAGAGGACTCTGTTTAAATCTGTTGCTGCTTCATATTTTCCAATTATTATACTGTTATTTGATTGTATCTTCACTTTTGATAGTATCAATGGCTTTCCTTTGTGATATCCTTGATTTATTTGTGCGATTAGTTTGCTTGGGAAACAGATTTTGCTCATTTAGTAATGTACACCCTATGTGGTGGATTACGTTCTTTTATTTCTAAACTTTTATTATGCTTAAGCGTTGTTTCCACCGCGATTTTGATAAGTTCTTTTGTCTTTTTACTTGTTCGTCCAAGTTTTGGTTTGTTTATTTTGCAAGTTTTACATTATAATAGGTTATTATGTAGGTTATTTGTGGAGAAGTAATTGGTAGGGGTTGTGTGTTCATGCTATGCTCACTGGTACCTATACCTACCCGATAGCACTATCGTTTGTGAGTGCTGTATTTATTTTGTGCTATTAATGTAAATACAAAAAAAATGGGAAACGTGGGGATTGGGCCTGTGTATATAGATGATAGAATGTCAAAGTGCAAGTTTTTTTTAATAGAATATTTTTATTTGAATTGTAGTTTCTTTATTCATGCAGAATTTACCAGAACTTCCTGAACTTCCCAAATTGACTAATTCCTTGAATATGACGAGAGTACGTTAATATGAGTGCGACCAATTTGCCTGTGAATAATGTACATTCTATGTGGGGGTTTTGTGTTAATTTATTTCAAAACTATTTTGCTAAATTTTATTCAGTGATTTTGATTAAGTTTTGTCTTTATATTGTCGTCCCTGTTTTTTTTTTTTGTGTGTTTTTTTTTTTTTGCAAGTTTTACATTACAGTATAAGAAATGGGGTGAAAGGTCTTAAAGTATTGCCAAACTAATGGGCCGAACGTCCTGCACAGAGCTGAACAAGAGGAAGAAGGGGTGCCAGAAAAAACATCCATCCCCCTTAATAACTTGAAACTGATTTTCCCCTAATTTATGAACCTTGGACTGGAGATTTGAAGGGAGTTTTTGTCATGATTTTGATATGCGAGTACTTTGGGTTGGAATCCTTGGAGTACCACATGTATTAATTAGTTTCATTGATTTCATAAACTTTATTTGCAAGTTAATTGGTGTGTTGGTGATATGAAGTTATTTTGTCTATATTGAGCGGTTCCATTTTTTTTTTTTTTGGTTTTGAAAGTTTTACATTTGACCATTAACCCTTTCTGTACCGGCCACGTCTTTTTAACTTTATTCTGGCTACTAATAGATTATTGTAATCGGTGTCAAGAGGTCCTTCAGCAACACAGATCCTACTTTATATTTATTTTTATTTGTTTTTATTTATTTATATATTTATTATTTTTTTTTTTTTTTTTTTTTTTTTTTTTTGCCAGACTATGCCACGGCCTCGCTCGCTATAATGCACTATCTAAATTGTCTATATTAACTCGGGCTCATTCCCCATTTATTTATATATGTTTATTTTGTTTATACCGGTAATGCACTTTCCATGTTTATTCAGGCCCATTCCTTTTTTTTATTTTATTTTTGTTACACTGGGGGTGGCCGACTCGAGACAGAGCCAAAATAGTCTAAAAATAGCTAGAGTATAATTGGAGAGAAGTTGCCAGTACAGAAGGGGTGAAATAATGTAAGCAGACTCTATTTGTGTACCATGTGAATAAAATTTATATTTCATGCTAAATATTTGTACCTGTTTCAATAAAGTTTGTTTATAATTGGATGTATTATTATTGTATTGCATATATACATATATATATATATATATATATATATATATATATATATATATATATATATATATATACTGTATATATATACTGGTATATATATATATATATATATATATATATATATATATATATTTTTTTTTTTTTTTTTTTTTTGCGTTATGGTTGGTGCGTGGAATTATATTGTGTTTGTATCCTATGTTTGAATCCTTGGAGCGCCACATGTAATCAGTTTCATTGATTTCATTAATTAGGTTTATTTGTAAGTTAGTAGGCGAGTTAATGAAAATATGATTATTGTTAATGTCTTGTCAAGTTGCAAATTTGATTTTAATAGAACATTTTGACACTAATTGTAGTTTCTTTATTCATGCAGAGTTTAGTAACAAATTAACAGAACGTCCCGGACTTCCCAAATTGACTAATTCCTTGAACATAACGGTGGTGCATTGTTATATGTGCGATCAGTTTGCTTGGGAAACAAACTAACTTGCTCATGTAGTAATGTACACCCTATGTGGTGGATTGTTCTTTTATTTATAAATGATTATTTACTTAAGCGTTGTTTCCACATAACGATTTTGATCAGTTTTGTCTTTTTACTGTGTTCGTATAAGTTTTGGTTTGTTTATTTTGTAAGTTTTACATTATATATAATTATAGGTTCTGTTCCGATTTTGTTTTCCTAGTGGGTTCTGTTCCGATTTTGTTTTCCTAGTGAACAAACGAGGAGTTGTATTTATGTAGTGTGGCAGGTATTGTACAGTCGACCAAATAAGTGATGTGTCGGCACCAAGTATATTGTGATCAATTATTGGTACAGGTCTAGCTCGGTTTACGATTGGCTTACGTTCCTGAAAACCCGATCTTAAATAGAAAAATCGTATAGCGAACCCTAAAATTAATGGGGTAAATGGGGATGCTTTCTTGGACCAGCTAAAACCTAAACACAAACCACAAAGAATCTATAATATCGTAAATTGGGGCATCTGATAGTGAGGGAGACCTGTATCGGCAATATCTAAAACTTTATTTAGTAGTTTCGATTGAGACATACACATGTTCCGACGCCTACCCACTCCATTCAACATCTGACAGACATTGATAAAGCACAGAGCGAGCCAAACGTAATGCCAGTTGAGATACTTACACACCTTATTCAACATCTGGCAGACATTAATACAACACAGAGCCAAACAGAATGACAGCTGCGACATGACTTATTAAGCAGACTGTACTATCCTTGTAGCTACTATTGCTACCATCATCTATCCGATAGCACTACCGTTAGTGAGTGCTGTATGTATTTTGTACTATTGTTAATATCTTGTCAAATTGCAAATTTGGTTTAATAGATTTTTTTTTTACATAAATTAGTTTCTTTATTCATACAGAATCAAGTAAAATTTACCAGAGCGTCCCAGACTTCCCAAATTTACTTAATTCCTTGAACGTGACGATAGTGCGTTATGAGTGCAATTAGTTTGCTTGGGGAACAGATTAACTTGCTCATGTAGTGATGTACACCCTATGTGGTGGATTGTTTTTTAGTTCAAAATTATATTTTACTAAAGCTTATTTCCACAGCGATTTCAATAAAGTTCTTTTGCCTTTATATTGTTTCATCCCTGTTATTTATTTTGCAAGTTTTACTTGAAGCATGCTATGCTTACAGGTACCTACCCGATAGCACTATTATGTGAGTGATATTTGTATTTTGAACTATTGTTATTATCTTGTCAAGTTGCAAATTTGATTTTAACCCGGCAAGTGCGGCAAGACTGATATAAGTTTTACTGGTGGGCGGCGGGAAGCCTTATATAATACAAGGCCTAATTTTTTTTTTTTTTTTTTAAATCAGCCCAGTATAATTTTTTTTTTTTTTTTTTTTTTTTAATTGCCCTTTGGCCATGCCAAATATCACTCCTCCACATCCCCTCCTTCCACCCTCCCCCCCCCCCCTTCCCCCTTCAATTATCACCTTTTCTCCCTATTATTCCCTTATTCTTAGGTATATATTTGTGCTAACATTAGCGAGTTGCTAGCAGGGCGTGGTCATCTGTGTTACCAAGCGTGTGAAAGAGCGAGAGAGAGACTACCGCGCAACAGTGTCCCTTCAGCCGTCTTCACGGCTGGCTGGCTGGCTGGCTGGCAGGCTGCCTGAGCCATACGTTATGTAACTCCCGGCCTCTATCGCCGATTTTGACCATCCAAACGCTGTTTCCACATGTTTTATTGCTGTAACAGGTATTACCTTTATAATCCACGTAAAATAGGCGCATATGGATAAGTATTAATGCTATTTATGGTACAATGACGATTTGAGTGTGGGAAACACTCTAAATACCACCGCACAGGGAGGGGTGGCCACTACCCCACCTACGCAGCGGAGAGGTTAATAGAACATTTTGACACTTATGTAGTTTCTTTATTCATACAGAGTTTAGTAAAGTTTACCAGAACGTCCCCGACTTCCCAAATTGACTAATTCCTTGAACGTGACGACAGTGCGTTGTTATGTGTGTGTGTGAGATTAGTTTGCTTGGGATCCAGATTAACTGGTACGATGACAATTTGAGTGTGGGAAACACTTTAAATACTTCCGCACAGGGAGGGGTGGCCAGTACCCCACCTATGCAGCGGAGAGGTTAATAGAACATTTTGACACTTCTGTAGTTTCTTTATTCATGCAGAGTTTAGTAAAGTTTACCAGAACGTCCCCGACTTCCCAAATTGACTAATTCCTTGAATGTGATGACAGTGCATTGTTATGTGTGTGTGAGATTAGTTTGCTTGGGAACCAGATTAACTTGCGCATGTAGTAATGTACACCCTATGTGGTTGATTGTGTTCTTTTATTTTTAAATTATTATTTTACTTAAGCATTGTTTCCACAAACGATTTTGATAAGTTAATTTGACTTTATATTGTCTTTGTCCCAGTTTTGGTTTGTTTAGTTTGCAAGTTTTACATTTTAATTTACTAAAGCGTTATTTCCACAGCGATTTCGATAGTTCTTTTGCCTTTATATTGTTTCATCCCTGTTATATATTTTGCAAGTTTTACATTTTAATAATAAATGTTAAACTCCACTCATTACTTCTATTTCCCTGATCTTTGAATAGTTATATATTAGATAGAGCATTATTCACCCTCTCCGTCCCCGCCGTTAGGGAGCCACTTTGTCGCGGGACTTGAAGCGTGACCGGTGGTCTCTGTTCCTGGGGGGGACACAGACCTTCTTAGGTTTGGGGGCTCTGCCGGCCTCGTGCACCAAGACCTCCCTCCTCATTGGTTTACAGAGGCCTGTGAGGTACCACTTTTCTGTGGGTTTTTTTTCCCCCTCTACCTTTGTCCTTTTCTTTGCTTCCCCTTCTTGTATCGTTCACAACTGGACTACTCTATATACTGCGATGGAGGGTGATTGTGGACGGCGTTCCCTTCCACCCGTAGAACTGAAGTACCTGACGTGCCCGCACGAGGGGAAACTTTTACCGTCAAACCTCGCCCTCTGTGCTGGACCCGAAACTGACGAGTTGACCGTCCATTAGGCACAGGGGTCGAGGTGTATATCTGGGTTCGACTCCTAGGGCTTATACCAAGTCCTCTAATTCTTGGCTCCATGGTGGGTCCATAGTCGTGTCCAGTTCTCTTGACACGTCTACCTCCTGTAATAACGTTCCCTCACTAGCCACTGACTCAGTTCTTGCCCCTTTGGTTAACATCTCGGGCGAAACCTTGATTACTGTTTCTAGCCCTCCTCCACCCACTTCCCATTCTGGCGTCTCTGCTCGAGAGCACGCCTCGGACTCTTCCAGTACCATCGTACCAAACCTTCCCACTGGGTCGGTTGTGGTTCATTCTGAACGGCCTATACCTCCCGATCATGACGCCCCACTTCCACCTAACAGAGTTGCCCACGACTCGTCACACGTTTCTCCACCGCTTTGTTCACTCGACTTCGGCTACTCCATCATTAATTATGACTCTCTTACCTTTTGATGCCAAACCTTCTCTCCGCCGTCCAAAACGCCCACTCCGCACACCTCCTGTGGTACTGAGCACACTGTTTGTGCCACCGAGATGGCCGAAGTATTTCAAAGTTGAAAACCGCCCTCATGATGACATTGATCTTCAAATATATCTTCGCCAAGAAGTGGGTCATAGTACAATGTTCCACCACTCAGAGACCTCCCGCATCGTAGAGGTTCATTCCGAGGAACAATCTTCCACCATTTTGTCCCTCCTAGACACTCCCAGTGACTCCTTATTAGGTCACCCAGAAGAGACATTAAACCATTGCATTGGCACAGTTGTTGTCCCCCACAGCGTCCTTGTTAAGGAGGCTGACTTCAAGGATGCAGGCCCTCGCCTGTGTCGTGCATTGCAGTTTGATTATCCGGCTGTACAAAAAGTTGAGACATACACTGTGTCATCCAAGAAAGATGTTGACCGTGATCGTCCACCTCTTCAAATCGCTAAGCTCTACTTTGCTTGCCATGACCTACCTCTCACCATCACTTTAGGTGCTGAGTTGCTGCGTATGCGACCGTTTGTTCGTCGGCCTCGTCAGTGTCGTGTCTGCTGGAAATTTGGGCATCCGGACAAATAGTGTCACTCTGAAAGGCGCTGCCTCCACTGTGGAGAGGAATGGGGGATGGTAATCATCCTGTCCTTGCCCCTCTGTTACTCCAACATGTGCGAATTGTGGCGAACATCACATCGCCTCCGATAACCACTGTTCTCATTACGAGTTTGCAAAGAAGGTCCCTCATCTACAATCGAAGAAAGGCATTCCTTACCGGGCTGCTGCGCGCTAGTGCGAGAGTCTGGGACGGCGCCCAAGCGCAGGTTGTTGTTGTTGTTGTTGTTGTTCCCCAAGCTGCCTGGCCGAACAGCCCCAAGGCCCCGAGCAATTCCAAGGCCATAACCGAGTGCCCCCACAGAACCCTCCCCGCCGACCACAATAAAGCCTGGGTGACCGAAGCCACTCCATGGCGGGGGGCTGAGGAGGGTGCGGAAATGCCCGGGAAACCAAAGCCCCACCCAGGGCCCTGTGCCCCTCAGCAATTATGAAGAGAAAATTGAGGGGCAAGGGAAAAATGTGACGCTTTGGCTTCCAATCTTGGTAGATTGGGAGGTCAATCCACGGAAGAGACACCGTCACTTGAGACCTAGATAATATATAAGTTAAAGGAAAAGTCAGAGTAAGCTATAGGTATGGCAGAGATTGCTCAGCTCTCACTCTGATAGACCAGCCCATCACCACATGACTAGAACCCAATCCTCTCAGCATCAGCTAGGAAAGGCCCTAGAAAGACGCCTTTGGCGGGGGGCATAGCTCCCCTATTTCAACCCCTTTCGGGGTTGGGCACCCGCCAAGCGCAGGTATGCCACTGTGGCGCATTCATCTGATCCATCACCCTCCCCTGCCATTACACGTCCTCCGGTTCGCTCGACTATCCCATCATCGTCTACTCGACGTGCATCGACCACTTGCTCCACCAATAGGGGAGGTGTGGTGGAGTGGTCATGCCACTGGATTGGTAATCCAATGGACCCGGGTTCAAATCCCGATATATCAATGGGAAGATATTATTGGGATTGAATTTGTGCTGTACCTAGTATCAGTGCATTACCACAAAGCCCACCGAAATGCCAAAAAAATACCCTCATTGTTCCCTGATTAAATAACACTGTATGAATATTCCCATATTCAAAATATGTTACAGGGGGACAATGCCTAGTGAGTTCACTGCTCAATAGGTGGCGTTCTGAGAGTGAGGGTCTGAGTCTGGAGGGTGAGACGGTGAAGCACTTGAGCGAAGCAACCGGCCGCTTCAGAGATGGAGCTGCTTCGAGCCATGATGGTTGCTTCACATGTCTCACTCCCCAGACTGGAACAAGACCTCACGGGCTTCACCGTGTTGAGCGGTGGAATGTACAGGCTCTCAGCCTATGCCCGAGAGGGAGTAGTTGGAATATAGAAAAAAAAAAAAAAAAAAAAAAAATGGCGCGACACCTGCCCTGATTACTCCTCCGATTTCTACACGCAATTCATTCATGGCTCTTGCGACGGAGGTTGCGACCACGGATCCTCTCCCTGATATTTCTCATGGTACACCTGGATCTCCACATGCCCCACAATCGCGTCATGTACCTGGTTGGTCTTCCACCTAGTCTAATGTACCTAAATTTGCCTCGACAGGCCGTGTGCGTATGAGCCTTGATACTACTGCCAAGACCAAGCCTCCTCTACCTCAGCGCCCACCTCGTTGTGGTACTGATCCCTGAGCTCGACCTTCCTCCCAGACACTGGTGACCTCCATTTCAAAATATAGGTTCCGCCCCTCCCTTGCGATTCAGTCCCAGTTGCGTAAGACGTTACCCAATGATTCTCCCGCACCCCGGAGTACCCCGAAATCCACTATCGCAAGACCTAGGGTTCCCGCCAATGATACTCCTGACGATATTGAGCAGGCGGTAGCTGCTTTTGACGGCTTCGCCCCACCTAAAATCCCCTGGTCCCTACCTGATCATGACAGTTCATGTGGCTGTAATGATTATGGTAAGCGGTTCTTCCTCAATCATATCTCTTCTCCAACAGGCCCTTTAACGAAAGATCTAGAGATGTTCTTTCGTTGGACGGCACCCTCAAAGGTCCCGCTTTCCTCTCACAACTTGGGTGCATGTGTGTCGACCATCTTCAGCGTTCTACCCTTTCTCCTGCTGCTTTGATGGAGCGTTTTAAGCGACAACATGGTCTCGTGGATACTGGCCTGGTCACGTACCACATCTCCAGTTCACAAGTCCAAGTACATGATGAACCTGTATGCCGCAAGAGGTCGCTTGACTCTGCCTCTTCACCCACGAATTCCCCAGTGACGACCAAACTGGCCAAGCCTTCTAGTCTACACCAGGGTGACGACCCCCCACAGTTGGTGGCAGCCGCCACCACTGTGGCAGATGTTCGGAAACCTCTGGATCCGCGTTTAGATGATGAAAATTCTTACAATCAGATTGACATGTCTGATGTCGACGGTACTCCCCAAAGCACTCAAGATTTCCCTAATCAAATCGACCGCAATGACGCTACCTCTTCACAAAACACTTCCTCCCATGACCCACAATGCGATTGTTCGTCATGTTTCCTACCTTACATTAGGGATTTGTTGACCTCAACGGAGCACGACATCACCTCCCGAGTGCGTTCCTTCATCTCTCGGCAGCACAGTCCGTCGTTGCTCCTATCTCAACATGGACCACACTGTGTCTGCGTTGAACATTTATGCCTAAACCTTGAGACACCTGATTTTTTTGCTCAACTTCAATCTCAGCTTGACCACCTTGTTGCTGATTTACCTTCCATTACCATCCCTCCCAGCGATCCAGGGATTCCTTTACACCCACCCCTCAGTAATCAGGCTCAGCCGGTTCCTGGATCGTCATCATCTACGCCTCACTCTCGTCTTTCCTCGCCTTCTCCCTTACCCTCCCCAACCTCCCTTCTCAAAAATCAGAATCACAATCACCTGATCTACATTACTCCTACCAATGACCAGTGCTATTATACACTGGAACATGAATGGATACAAAGCACGTTTGCATTCTGGTGAACTGCAGCGCTTGTTAAAGTTGCACATGCCAGTATGTATTTGCTTACAACACATTGGCTCGTTTCTTGTCCCCCCTAAAGGATATCGCAAGGCCGCTTGCTCCCCCTCTATTGAGGGGCACTTGGGCACAGCTATCCTTGTCCGTAACGATCATGCGTACTCCACTCTGCCTTTAGATCCGTCCCCCTTCCAAAATGTAGCTGTTTTCATATCACTACCCTAATTGTTACGCCTCTCGGTGTGCTCTTCGTATAATCAACCGTCTTGTCACTATTCCACCCAAGACTTATCTTGTATCATTAATCAATTGACCCATCCTTTTCTCATACATGGGGTCTTCAATGCTCACTCCCCATTATGGGGAGGAGCTCGTACGGATGTTCCCAGTGCACATATAGAGCAGTTGATATCCTCCACCAATTTATGCTGCCTCATTCACATGATCCCAACCTATAGGTCACCCGCACACGATTCGTTCTCGTCCGTTGATTTATCACTGGCGAGCGATTCTGTTGCACCTCACTTTGACTGGGTAGTTCGTGATGATCGCTTTTCGAGCGACCATTATCCCATTCTCCTCTGACATAATAACTCTGTTTCATCGACTCAAATACCACAATATAACATCTCTAAAGCTGACTGGCCATCCTTTCAGATATTATCAGACGATATACGTGACTATAACGATGATGAACCCCCCGATTTGAACTTTACCTACTTCATGGATGTTCTTCATTCCGTGGATACCGCCTCTCTCCCAATGACATCTCCGTGTACCCATCCTCGTCAAGTCCCATGGTGGTCGCCTGCGTTGGGTGCTTTGATTGCTTTTAAACATCGTGTCGAAAGGGCTCTCCTCAAGCCTCGGTCACACTTTAAGGATACACGATCGCTCATCCCTTATTCAAAGGATCCTAACCTGATTCCGAGTCTACTCCGGACTGCCATGCAATTTTCGTCATGAAAGTCCTTTTACAATAAGGTCACCACTCACACTAAGCGCGCAATATTACAAAGCAAATTACTCTCATGGAGGACCTACATAACTACCTTTAACTGCCGTACCTCTATTACAAAAATATGGGAGAAATTCTGCAAGGTGAACGGGTTGAATACTCGTCCTCCGCTATCATCGCTGACATGTCCTGAAACGAGTGTGCCTTTAATTAATCCGAATGACATAGCTAACTGCCATGCCACCCATTTTGCTCGGGTTAGCTCGGACGCGATACACACAAGAGAGTTCCTTCGCCACAAGCAAAGAGTCGAATCACAAGCTCTTCCTTTCGATGGTGGTGCCACTTTTACCTATAATATGCCTTTCACTATATTCGAGCTCGAGCACGCCTTACAACAGTGATCTGACACTACACCTGGCCCCGATGGCATTCCATACGTTCTCATCCGTCACCTCCACGACAATGCTATGCAATTTCTTCTCCAGATGTATAATCACCTTTGGAGCACAGGTTACGTCCCTCCTCCTTGGCGTCACGCATTTACAATACCGGTTTCCAAACCTGGGAAAGACTCCACTTCTTCCACTAACTATAGGCCCATTGTACTAACATATTGCCTGTGCAAATTATTAGAGAAGATGATTAATCCAAGACTCATGCATTATGCTGAAGACATTGACCTTTTATTACCCTTTCAAAATGGTTCTCGCCCAGGCCGGTCTACACTTCATTCTCTGACCCACCTTGAGCATCAAATACGTGCTGGATTCATAAATCGCCATCCTACCGCAGCCATATTTTTTGACGTGGCAAAGGCCTACGACACAACTTGGAGGTACAGAATACTTAAGTCAAGGTGGGTGGCCAGCTATCGCGCTGCATGCCTCTCCTTTCTGGTATTCCTCAGGGCTGTGTCCTCAGTGGTACGCTTTTCATAATTGCCATTAACGAGATTTCCAAATGCCTTTCTGCGGGAGTCTCTCACAGTCTTTTTGTCGATGACTTTGCAATTTACTACACCTCCCCCACCTTACCCCACATTTTACGTCGACTGACCTCTTCTTTGACCAACATTCACGAGTGGGCATCCATGGCCGGACTTCAGATTTCCATTGAAAAAACTAAAGCTATGGTCTTTTATTGCGATAAACGTCACTTACCCGGTCAGTCCTTTTACCTCCGAATGGGGGGTTTACGCATCCCCTTCTTCGACAGCATCAAGTTTTTGGGGATGACCTTTGACTCACACCTAAATTGGATTGATCATATCAACAGTCAAAAAGCTTGTTGTCTCCAGCGCATGAACATCATCAAGGCTATTGCTCGGGTCCGGTGGGGGGCGGATCGACCTACCTTGGTTCTCCTCTACAAAGCCATTATCCTATCGGTACTTGACTATGGTTGTCCGATCTACGGTACTGCTTCCCCCAAG